>PVJO010011481.1:0-59728 GCA_004026905.1 Hystrix cristata | reverse complement strand
TGTGTATTTCAGAAACAGATTGCTAATTTCTTTAAAAAGATCCATGACAGGAAGGTAGAGTGTGGCTAAAACAGCCTGGGAAAAGAGGTGTGACAAGATCTCAGAACACTTGTGCCGAACAGTTTCCAAAGCTCTGCATGTGGGCTTCTCATGAGAATTTGAAAATGTTTTTGATATCATGGTCTAGAACTGACATTGGCCTGATGACTGGTGTTACAAAACAGGCAGTCCATATTGAGATTTTGCCACTGTGTTCACTCTTGCATGGTGGCCTGCCCTCATGCTGTAGGGTGTACTTCTTTCCTTACTTTTACTTGGCCCAATCTTCCTCTGCAGAGGCTATTTCTTTTCCTACCTCTAATAAAACTTTGCTATCACTTGCACTTGTTCTGTCCAATTATTTGCTTGGACAGAAAAAAATCTAAAAACCACCTCCAAAATGAGACTCCAGCACCCCAAAACCTGGTGACATATTTGGCAAGCCAAGCAGGAGATCAGCTAAGGCTGTTTGGTGGGAAATGTTTCCTGCTTTTTCCACCATGTGTATGTGGAAGGAGTGTGTGTGTGTGTGCACATGATATCTGTGTTTTTCTACCAACCATAGGAGGCCTACAGGTCCACTTAAAGTTTACCTTCTCTTTTCTTCTCTTTCACAGTTTTGGTCACTCACTGCAGATATAAATCAGCATAGAATAGCCAGAGAGCCTATTATTAACCCAGTTGTAGAACATATCATTTAGGTTCCACACGTACAACCTACCATTTAGTGTGCCTTTTTGTCCTCATGTTTCTGTTCTCCATGATATTTTGCTCAGTTTTCTCACTCTTCTGGGGAAAAAAATACCTGTTTGTAACTTGGTCTCCTGCCTGAATAGCTGCCTATCTCAGTTTACTCTTTTTGAGCTCAAGGTCTGATCCTCAGTTTTCCCCTAGATGGCTATTTCTTTCTCAGGGTATCATTTTAGTCAAGATAGCCACCTTGTCTCATCACAGGATGTAGGCACTGTCTTGAGTCAGCCATCACAATGTGCTTAGATTCCTCCCTTGTTTCTTCTAACAAAATGAGAGTAATTTAGAAGCATGCCTGACTGCTTGAACAAAACAAAAGAACAGCCAGTAAAATTTAATTCGAGTGACCATGAATCAAAAGTAGAGCCATCCTCATTCTTAGGGTTTTTAATTATTTTTTCTTAAACTAGAGGTTTTCATCTCTACTGCTTTAAACAAAATATCTTGGTTCACAAACCCTTTGTGTGTAAACAAATCAATTTGCAAACAGAAATGTTTGGCAAAATTTTGTTTTTGTTTGTGTACTCTGCTTTGAGTGACATACAGGACTGTGGCCATCTTTCCTGCGTGTACATGAGCATGGCCATCTTTTCCAGAATTGTGGAACAAATTAAGTTCATGAAAAAAGGTGCTACTGTACCAAAGTTTTTACTATTGGGACAAATGCAAGAGATATTGCTTCTCAAGTGGCTCCACTTTGCTCAAATAGATCTGCCAACTGGCTTAAACTGTGTAAGGGAGTCCCAAGATGCGGTTTCTCAAGTGGTTCTATCCTGCTTAAATGGAGCTACCAAGTGGCTCCACGTGGTTAAGGGAGTCCTAGTAGGGAGGGACTGTACACCTATCTCATCAAAGTTTCAAAGGGTTAGGTAGGGCTATCAAGTGGCCCAAAATCCCTCTCCCTAAGGAGTTGGTGGGCCTCCACCCATATGGCACTAAAAACCCTTAGTAGGGCTTTCTTCTGTGTTTCTATAAAAGATGCTGGCATCATCCTAGCTTTAGGTAGATATGTCTGTCTAGTGAATACTTGAATCTCATAATGGACTTTGTGAGCTCACATCGGGTTTCCTTTTTCTGCATGGGATGCTCTTTTAAGAATCCAAGACCTAGTTGTATCTCTCTATAGGCCTCAAAACAAGCCATGAGAACCTTACAAACTATGCTCTGAAGAGTCCAGCAACTTCACCACTAGGCCACATCTTTGATCACTGGAAAGTGTTTGACCAAGCCAATTTAAAAAAGGAACAGCTTATCTGTTATTTTAATATGGTTTCAGATCGATACGAACTAGAAAATAATGAGAGATGAGTATGGGATGACAGTCTAAATTATGAAACTATTTTTCAGTTAAACTGTTTCTGCTTAAAACACAAAATCCCTTACTTTCATGTCTTTGTGACACTTTATTGCAGGAAAGTTTCAAAAACTATGGTATTTAGAGGGGCCCCCAAGAATGAGAGCGATAACTCTGATGGTCCTCTCCTTGTATCCCCACCTGTCTCTCAGTGGGTTATGGGTCTCTCCCATCAGTTCAATGAAGAAATTTCAGGTTCAGGTGGGACCCCAGACAGCCATGACCCAATAACTAGATATAGCTCTTTCTGTGTTCAACAAATGGGATCCGGAGGAGGGTCAAAGGAGAAAAGCTAGAATTATAGCTGTTGCAATTGGCAATGCTTTAAACTCACCCACATCATCTAAGGAAAAATGCAAGGATGATCAAGTACAAGAAGACTGTATGCGAGGCACACAACTGCACCAAGCCACTGCCTGGGCCCTGCTCTGTGTGTCAGGTGGCCACTGTGCCCAACTGATGGCACTGGAAAGCTGACACATGGCCTTGGGTTTCTACTCCCAGAGAGGAATTAGACCAGACAAAACCCTTGTTTCCTGTTCTAAAGAGGCCCAAGGAAACTTACAATGCGCCTGTTCACAGATATTACCATCTCTTATGAGAAACCCTGGGTAACCCTGGAAGTCATGGGTGAGTCAATTCATTTACTTCATTGTTTTACTTACATCTCTTCAAAAACCTCCTTTAGATCTATAACTACAGTAGGGGGTGAGGAGACTCCTATTTGGAGATTCATTACTCCTGCTCCGATGTGCCACTTTGAAGACCAACTGATTAACCATGAGTTTCTAATTGCCCCACAGTGCTTTACTCCCTTGCCAGAAAGAGATTTACTTACAAAATTTGGCCAATTCTCAAATTCCAACAAAGGCCAAAACAGATTTTATCTGTTGGGATTACACTAGATCTCCGTGACCCATCAGCCAGTGGGTGGATCCTGCTGCATGATATAAGAAGATAGCTGATTTAGAAAAATCAAAGCAAAACAAAACAAAAAAAACCCTACATTTAACAAAACTTTACTAATATTTGCACTTGTCTTGACCAATTCTTTTCTTGGGACGAAAGAACCTAGAAACCATCTCCAGAAGGAGGCTATAGCACCTTGAAACCTGGCAACAGATTCTTTACTGGGTAAGTATTAGTTAAGCAGGTATACTCGCAATCTTACAGGTTGATGATAGTCTGAGCCACATTATATCCACGTTGTGACTTTGGCCTATAAATTACCCCTCATAAAGGGCTTCAGTGGCAACCCACTTTCAAGACCCCTTCTGTCTCTCAGGAGCTATCTCTCAATGAAACTTTTCTACTCTTAACCTCCATTGTCCATTGGAATTTGTTCTTCTATTTCAGGGAACACAAACTCAGCACATCTGACATCTAGCAGGTTGGAGTTGTATTTCTCCATATCAAAAGTATGAAGCAATTTTGGAAGAAATCATAACTCTATTGTTTTTCTACCCATAAACTTGCGTATCATTCCATTTATTTAACTTATTTTAATTCTTCTTCTTAGTATTTTCACACTAGAGTTTGCACATCTCATTAAATTTACACCAAAGAACTTTTTTTTTTAACTCGTGGATATTATTAACATTGGTCCATTTGGAATAGAACTATGATCACTAGCAAATATACATATAAGAGAGATGACAGATTGATATGTTATGAAGAACTCAATCTTAAAACCTAATGCATTATTTCAGACCCCCAAAGGAAAGAGACACTGAATGTCTCGGTTGTTGAAGAGGGAGTATCTGAGCCTTCTCCACCCTTAGAAGGGCATGTTTTCAATTGCAGAAGACAATTATGGTGATAACAACAAAAAAGCAAATCCTACAATATTAACACCAGGCTTAAATCCTGAGAGAGAGAGTCAAATATTAAGCCGTTTTAAATATCATCCAGTAGAAAGCAATTTTTGACGCTTCAGTAACTGGAGAGTCCTCGATGTGGATAACAATTTCCTGTGTGAATTAAAGTCCCTATAACTC
The DNA here is from genome assembly GCA_004026905.1 of Hystrix cristata. Classification (NCBI taxonomy): domain Eukaryota; kingdom Metazoa; phylum Chordata; class Mammalia; order Rodentia; family Hystricidae; genus Hystrix; species Hystrix cristata. The sequence goes on along the minus strand of PVJO010011481.1, from coordinate 55,588 downwards.
ATTTTTGAGCAGAATATTATTTCAATACGAATGTACTCCAAGCTTTACAGAGAATCAAAATAAGGCCCAATTATGGGTGAAGAAAAGACACAACTGTCAGTGTTATCTCAGTGACACAAGCAACCTTTAATTGGTGGACTTCTATGAAGACTTTTGTGAAAAGAAGTCTGATTTTTTTCCTAAAAAATTGAAATAATAAAAGTAGCTCCTTGAAGAGGTCCTTAAAGAGAAGGACCTGGCAAATAAATGCGAAAGAGGAAATGGTGTATGTCTTTCATAAAATTTGTTGCATAGGTGTCTTGGCCGGGATTCCCCCAAAGAAAAGCCTGAAGCTAATATTGAACAAGAATATTTTCTTTTTTCCCTAAGAGGAAGAGGGATTGATACCAGGGAGTAGGAGCAAAACATAGATGAAGTTAAAATAAGAAGATGAAAAGTCAAGTCGGGAGTGTATTGTTCAGTTTGTTCCCACTGTGGGCGACTGGTGATCGCTCTTCCAAAACATTTGACCAAGCTTATAAAAATGCATCTTGGAAATGCCTACTCAGTGCACAAAAGAGAGAAATATTTATTCAGTGAGTTCTAGCCCCCATTGCTCAAGAGTGGTTCCAGAATTATTTTTCCGAAATTGGGGGGGGGCACATGTCTGAGTACTAGGCAGCCTTCCATGAGCAGCCCCTTGTGCAATGGCAAAGAAACTATTGGTAGAAGTAAGAGGCACATAGAGTTGACTTCAGGTGACCACCCATCTTTTGTACCTCCAGAAGTCTGGGAAAAACCAGCATAAAATTGTCTGCAGAAAACTGGCTGGAATAACAGCAGATACTAACAAGGTCAGAAGTGGTGCTCAGAATTTGCTTAATGCACAAGGGTTTCCCCTGTCATGAAAGGTAATCTTTCCAATTTCCAAATGAAGTTTGCTAATTACTTGCCCTTTTGAAACTGAATGTCAGCCTGAAGGCAGACAATTAAAATCTTCCCCTATCTCCCCTATTCCCAATCCTTTGCTCTACTTGAACCAGGGAAATTTCATTTTTCGTATACTATTTCAGAATATTGTGCCTTCCCAATCTGATGCAAAGTGTTAATGTTTTTTTTTTAATCTCTTCCTCTTCATCTGCTTTGAAACTACCTCTTCTCAAGGAATGCAGCATTAGAAGTGTTTACTAAGTAGGATAGTATACTAGTAAAAAAAAATACATTCCCCAGCAATATGAGGTATTTAAAAGTCTACCGATGAGTAATAATGAATATATTTCTTATGTGTGTGTCTCATCCATAGAAATGCAGAGAGAATAGTGTCTTGAGCAGCTGGGTGATGTGCAGACAGAAGGCTGTGGGTCAACAGCCCCGAGAGTAATCTGTCTCTCTTTCTCTCATTGTCGTGAATCCAGAAATTACCTGGCGCCTCGGAGAGATGCACATCTTCCTAATGAAAGTCAATATGAGCAAGCCAATGGATTTTACCAGTGCACACCAATTTAATGTACCAAGCAGATAAATTGTCCAAATGTCCCTTAGCAGCTCCAGTTCTAAAAACACCCAGGAAAAAGACAGATCATGAATCTTTTCTCTTGGTCTTTAAAATAAAGTAATGTCACTTTTCCTACCTCCAAATCTCCACACACCATTTTTGGATAAATAGTAGAAAGAAGTAAACTCTTGGGTTTTGTTGTTGTTGTTGTTGTTGTTGTTGTTGTTGTTGTCGTTTTGGTTTGGTTTGGTTTGGTTTGGTTTCGTTTGGTTTGGTTTGGTTTTTTTGAGACAAGGTCTCACAATGTAGCCCAGGCTGGCTTCGAGTTCGTGGCAATCCTCCTGCCTCTGCCTCCCAAGTGCTGGGATTACAGGTGTGCCATGCCTGGCTGAAGTGGAACTCTTGAAAACTGAAAATAATTTAATCAAAAGAGGATATTATATTTGGGAATTTAATAGGATTATGGAAAATAAATCTGAGTTCTTATGGTTTTCTCCGTATTTTCACAACAAATGTACTGAGCATGATGAAGGATTATTAGAGAGATCTGCTCAGTTTTGAAAAATGAAGATAATACATTACATTTGTTATCATGTCTATTATCATAATATACAAAACTTTAGTATATGGGTTAGAGATGAGCTCCATATAGTATAGCTGCAGGTGAGAGGGAAATTCTAGCATAATTAAGTGTGCGCTGAGAGCTCTCAAAAATGTACTTGTAGAAGAAGATGTAGGTGGCTTAGAAGTTGAGGTAAGAAAAGGGCATGTGAGAGAAAAACATACTTGTATATAATTTCCTCATTATCTATCCTCTAAGGTTTGGATGAATATCTACAAAGGGTCCATGTGTTAAAGGGTCAGTTGCCAGGATGGTGCTTTTTGGTGGAGGTGAAACTTGAGGAGGTGGGCTCTGGTGGGTGGAATTTAAATGATTGGGGGCTCCTCTCAAAAAGGACCGTGGGAGCCCAGCCACTTCCTTTTCTTCTCTAGATTGCCTTTTAGTCCTGAGGTAAGCAGTATCTTCTACCATGCTTCTTTCTATTGTCATCTGGCATGCTCATCAAAGACTTAAGTCATGGGTCTGAAACTCATGTAAAAATAAACCTTTTTGACATGTAAGTTAATCACCTCAGTCATTTCACTGTACTCATAGAAAGCTGGCTAGCACACTCTCTACAAGAAAATGAAATAATTTATTAATTTCCCCTTATGGATAATGTAGTAATTTTGGTATTTTGAGTGTGGGACCATTGGAGAATTTGATGTTTATTTGTTTGGTGTATAGCATTATTATTGTTCTCTATCCAGCTTATACTACAATATATTCCTTCTCCTCTAAAAGTCTAGGCAAATCTAAATGTGTATTTTGTTGGTTTTAGAATTTCTCAACCAACAAGAGCTTTTCAATCACATTACCTGCATTAAAAAGATTTTATTGTAAGCATCTTTCATATTAGCCTTCTGTGACTGTATCTTTTGTTTTCAGGAATTTAGGCTTCAGTTTTTTTATGAAATATAATAAATTATACATACAGCATATTTCATATCCTTAGAACCAGTAAGTAAACCTGTCACCATACAATTGAAAATGTGTCCCTGATTGATAAAGTATTTTGCAGAGTAGCCTCTGTGGAGTGACTGGCCCTCTTGTGATTTAAAAATCCTTGCATTTCAGTAGTGATTATTCATCCGTCCCTGCATCCTTTTTACATGGCATTATTGTTTTGCATGTGATTTACTTCAGCAGCCTATATTCAATACACGCCATGCGTCAGGTACTATGCTTTGCTCTGGGGATAAAAGATTCTTCCTATCCTTGCTGAGCCCACAATCGAATGAAAGGATCAGAGGGATACAGATTCATTGAACAAAAGGAAAGTTATAATAGATGTAAATAATCAGTTCCAGGAAAGCCTACTACAATGTAAATCAGGTTTACCTGAAGATGAGTGAGAATGGAGTATAATACAGGAAACAAAAAACAAAACAGGGGATGACAGTGAACTGGATAGCATGGATTGTGTAGGAGTCTGCCAAGTGAATATGAAGTAGGCAAAGGAAAGAGGATTCCGATTTTTCTAAGATAAAATAAGGTAAGTGTAGATACATTGGAAAGTGAACATGCCTGTTATTTTTGGAGGAATGACAAGTGTATCCACCAGATGAATAGAAAAACATGAATGATGATAAAAAGGAAGAAAACCTACTTATAAAAGGCACTGGAGTCCATGCCAAGGAATTTGGAGTGTTTTTTAGGAAATGCCAGGAGATGTTACAAGTTATACTTTGCCAGCCAAGCATGCCAAGCATGAGGTTAAAATTAGATGCTTTTCTCCTACATCTTACAAAGTTTTAATATGGCCCCAGTCTTCCTAAAATTCAAGAGTAAGTCACACATTCTCTGGATTTGTCTTTTGGGAAATAAATAGAAATTTCATTGAAGCTGGAGTAGATTTCTGACTATCAAGCTTTCCTGTAAAAGACGTCATCTTTAACTTTGAGTAAAAATGCTACTAATTGGCCCTGTGCAGTTTGGTTAATACAGTGAATCTTGCCATCAATCATTTTTGTACTTTTGAAAATAAAAGTAAGTGCTGGGGATTTAGCTCAGTGGTTACAGTGCTTGCCTTGCAAGCAAAAAGCCCTGAGTTCAATTTCCAGCATCCAAAAAAAAAAAAAAAAAAAAAAAAAAAAAAAAAAAAAAGAAAGAAAAGAAAAGAAAAAGAAGTGAAAATGAAAAGATTCCAGAATTTGTAGGTTTGTACACTAGATCAAGCTCTATCTAGTTCCTGGGGGAAAAAAGAGCTCATAAATACATTTGCTTGGAAGGGGTAGGAACTGGAGAAAATGAAGACACACGATCGGTAAATGAATACATGGGGGCTACTAAAAGATCCTGTTTCACCTGAATGCTGTACCTGCGGTAAGCCTGCATTGGGGACAAACAATGCGCCTTCATTTACTGGTAGGTTGAGCCAGAGAACCCACAATTTCTGATGTATAGCTCCAATTACTGCACTCTGAGAAAACTTTTCTTTCTTTACAAAGCTCTTTAAAATTCTTCCTCGGGGTTCTGTTGCCTACAACGATCGAAAGACAGGCAAAGAAAAGAAGTATCAAATGGAACCAAACTGAGGGGCATAGACATAAAGGGAATTTGCAGCGGTGATTTGTTGCTCAATGAGCGCAGCTGTGTGCTATTGTGCATATGCCATTCGATCCACGCTCAGCCTTGCTTCAGAGATCAATATGCGTCACTAGTCAAAGTGGAATAAGAAACCAGGGTGCGACAGCCACCCAGGTGATACCAAGTGACTTTCATGGAAGTTTTGATATTCATAGCTAAATCTGTTATTTCAAAAAGCTTCAAAATGGGGATGGGTGAAACGAATAATTATCAACTAGTGCTAGAAGGGTGTTCTTATTCTCCAAACTAATTTTCCAGGTGTAAAAAAGCGCTAAGAATAACAATCACAGCCTGGTAATCCTGTTCTACCTCACTTCCAACAGGCAGTAAACTTTCTTCACTGAGAAGAGCCAGCCTCTTACAGACAAGGTGAGCACTAAAGATTCACCGTCTTCTCTTTCTTCCCTGGGTCCCAAAGAATGTGATCTGGAATCTGTACTGCAGTTCTCACATTTTTTCCTTCTGCCATCTGTCTCACAGCTAGATTGGGGAAACAAGGAGGTTTACTGATTAAGGCTCATTTATCCTGCCAAATAAGCCACATTTTTCAACCAGCATTTTTCTGTTATACAGATGATAGTTCAGTTTTACTGTCCCATATTCTTTCATCTATCTTCCCACTTAAATAAAATTCAGGACATGGAGTCCTAGAAGATATAGAAAGCTGGGAAAGGAAGTTAACTAAAGTGGCAGGTGGGAGAGACCTATCTTCGGCATTTCCCAAAATAAAGTCTATAAATATAGATAGCTATACACAAACTAAAACAGCTCACAGAGAACACAAAATCTCGTTAAAGAATCTGCAGAAAAACAGTAGAACAGGAAGAAGGAAGGAAGGAAGGAAAGAAAGAAAGAAAAGGGCTGGGGATTTAGCTCAGCGGTTAGAGTGCTTGCCTAGCAAGCGTAAGGCCCTGAGTTCGATCCCTGGCACTGGAAAAAAAAAAAAGAAAGAATGAAAGAAAATATCCACATAAAAATCTCTCTGGTGAGATCAGCATACCTGAGATGTGAGGAGGAAGGTGGGAGTAAAAGAGAACCATAGATCACCATTGTGGTTCTGCGAAGGACACCAGCATCTCTCACTTCACACGGCACTGCCCTCCCCTTCTCGGCTTCAGATTACTCCTCACGCCAGGCTTCTGTGCGGCACAGTCCTCCATAAACAAGGCTGGGGGAACACCGATGCCCCAGGGATCAGGGGCATTCCCACCTTGGATCCCAGAGCCACCGTCCTTCCACTCCTACCTCAGCAACATGGCTGCTCCACAGCTGCAGGCAATTAGAGGCCAAATAGTGACAGCAAGCATTAGATGAAAAGTTCCTCAACAAAGTACTAATAAATTGAATTCAACAGCATATTAAAAAATTCAAGTGGAATTTATCCCCGGCAAGCAGAGATGGCTCCACATACGCAAATCTTTATATGTGCCACATCATATTACCAGAGTGAAAGACAAACAAACAAAACAAAACAAAACAAATACCTAACAATCATCTCAAGTTAGCAGAAAAGTCATTTAATAGAATTTAACATCCTTTCACAATGAAATCTCAGAATATATGAAGTATATACAGAAGGAGCACACTTTAAAACAATGAAGGTCATACGTGACAAATCCACAACTGACATCACACTCAAAGGTGAAAGGTTGAAAGCATTTATTTTAAAATTATGAAATAATAAAATGATGCCCATTCTTACCACCACTACTCAATGTAGTACTTACTGTAAATCTTACCCGGAGCAGTTAAGCAAGACAATGAAACAAAGGACATTCAATTGAAATCAATGAGTTAAATTGTCTTTGATTTCAGACAATATGATTGTGTGTGTATATATATAAACTCTAAAGACTCCACCAAAAATAAAAATTCAATAAAGTCGTGGGATACAAAATGAATGTCAAAAATCAATATTTCTGTATGTCAGTAATTAATCAAGAAAACAATTCCATTTTCAATAGCTAATGAACAAAAACAGGACAAAGAAACCCTTTGGAATAAAATTAACCAAGAAGATGAAGGATCTGTGCACTGGAAATTATAAAACATCAGTGGAATAAATGAGAAAAGACACAAATGGAATGATATCTTCTGATCATTGATTAAAGAATTAATATTGTTAAAATATTCTTACTGATCAAAGAGACAATATATAAAAGCCTGTGAGACAATATATAAAAGCCCATGTTATTCTCTTATTATTTCATTACGAAAATTTTTATTTTTTCAAAACTAAAAACACAGAAAAAACTCCAAATTTTATTTAGACCGCAAAAGACCTCGAATGACCAAAACGAAATTTGAGCAAAAAGAATAAAGCCAAAATTATCTGAATTCCAAATCTACTACACAGCTGTATTACTCAAAACATCACGGTAGAATAAAATTCCCAGATAGACCAACAGAATCTAACAGAAAGCCTGGAAATGAATCCACATATTTATGTGTTATACTGATACATATATTTGTAATGAAAATGACATGACACACTGTAGAGAAAAGACAGCCTCCTCAGTCAACGGTGCTGAGAAAACTGTAGGCCAAACAATAAAATTAGACTGGACTGTACTATGCAAAATCAACTCAGAATAAAGACTTAGACATAGGTGTAAAACTATGAAACTACTGGAAGGAAACATAAGGGGAAAAGCCCTTCACATTGGTTTGGTTTGGGCAAAACATTTTGTACCCCAAAGTACAGGTAACAGAGCAAATAGTAGGAAAAAAATAACCTTCTCTCAAAGCCTTCTACATAGGAAAGGAAACAACAGAGCGAGAAGACAACTTACGGAACGTAAGAATATATTTGCAAACCATATATCTAATAAGGGGTTAATATCCCAACTATAGAAGGAATTTGTACACTCAGTAGTAAGAAACATATAATTCAGTCTTTCAAGTAGGCTCTCTCAAGAGAAGACATACAAAGCACCACCAGGTGTGTGAAAAAAATTGCTGTCAGTCTTCATAAACAAGGTATAACTTAAAACCACAAGGAGATAGCACCTCACACTTGTTAGAATGGCTACTGTGAAATGGACACAATGTAACAAGTTGTAGTGAGGATGTGGAGAAAAGAGAACCCTTGTACAGTTTATGGGAAGGTAAATTAGTACGTTATGGAAAATAGTATAGAATCCCTCCAACGACTCACAATAGAACTATCATATGATCCGGCAGTCTTACCACTGGGCTTATATGCAGTGATGTGTGCACTCCCTTGTTTACTGCAGCTTCATTCACAGGAGCCAAGATAGGAATCCACCTGAGCCCACTAATGGACAAAAGGACGTACAAAGAGCGGCATATGTACAAAAAGGAACACTATTCAGCCTTTAAAAAAGGAGGAAATCCTATCAATTACAAAAACAGAGATGAACCTGGAGGACACTGTCTTAAGTGAAATAAGCCAGACACAGAAAGATAAGTACCATGTGATCTCATTTATATGTGAATATGTGGAGGATAAAAAAGTTGAGCACTTAGAAACAGTAATCATGAGTACCAGGGTGTGAGATGTTTGTCAAAAGACATAAAATTTCAGTTAGATAGAAAGCCTAAATTCAAGAAGTGTGCTGTTCATCATGGTGACCACATTTAATAACAACCTATTTTTGTATGCATTTTGTTAAGAGATTTTAAGCATTCTCACCAGCAAAATTATAACTATATGAGTTACTGTAAATGTTGAATAGCTTGCTTTAGTCATTCCACAATATGTGTGTGTGTGTGTGTGTGTGCGCGCGCGCGCGCATATCAAACTTCTTGTTGCATGCCATGAATACCTACATCATTGAAAAATAAATAAAAATAAAGTATAGGATCCCCATAAATATTCTAATTCAGAAGTGATTGTATTTCTTCCTAAATACCTTGAATTGTGTGCACATGTATGTGTGCATGTATAAGATTAAACAAAAAGTTACTAAGTCCATAGAAGCCACAGAGGCAGAGTACAATGGAGAGCCTAATAAGTGGGTCATAGTAATGTTATGACTAAGTGAATAACCCAGATAACTGGTTTAAAATCTCGATTCACTCAGCCCTTCATTCCCAGCATTCACAGAGCACAATGTCTTTGTTTTAAAACATTTAGTGTTCTGTGATTCTAAAATACCAGTTCTGTCTTCACTATTTCCATGGCTCAGCCTTCCTATCCCAGATCAGTACAACTGTGACCCTTCGGTCACATATAGAATGATCTTAGAAAACTGGAAGAAGGAACAGTGAATATTTGCATTACTAATTAATCAAAACTCTAATGAAGATGATATTTATTCATTTATATGGCAAGATTAGCAAAGCAAAGGACTTGTGCCTTCAGTGTCTGAGCAGTGAGAGAGAAATAGATCTGCACTGAAAATAGTAATTTAAAGATGGAGAAGAAAAAATATTCACTCTTCTCCTCAATCATTGCAGGAAGACTGAAAGTTCCATCTTGCAAATTTCAGACATAGCAAGATGACTGACCTTGTACAAAAGGATGTAGGTCAAAGGGACAGTCTACAGTTCTTAGTTGGTAGCTTGATAAGCATAAGCATTTCCTTTTATTGCTCTCATTTGTTCCTGCCTTTTCACCGAAAGAACATGTCAAGTATCTCCTGGCCAAGGAGACTGGAAACCTGTGGAGCTGACCTAGGGCCAGCTCAGAACCTGGAGCCTAAAAGTACAGAGCAAAAACAGACTCAGCCAAATATAGCCTCCACTCCTTCTTCATGACATGGTGAGTTCTGCTGAGGCTTTGAGCCTTCAAGCATTTTACCAAAATGGAAAGGGAGTTGACTTTCAAGAAGCGATGGAAGGCATTCATACTTTTAATATAATCAGGGAGTTTTACTGCTTTTATCGGCCACCTAGAGGTCTAGGTTACTTTCACCCAGTGAGATTCTGGGCTTTTTCTTCCACAGGCATTAAAATATTCTACAGGATTTATTTACAGAATGGGAACTTCATGAATGTTACATGAATTCTACTTCCCACATCCCACAGATCACAAGGCCATATGAATGTGTGTTTTACAGAATGATATTTCCAGAAATCATCATAGCTAATGGAAACTATCGTGCATTACATTTTATAGGGACAGGCAAGTTGTGTTCACATTTGAAGTCAGATTAAAGTCACTCAAAAGTCTTTACCATTTTTTTTTAAATTTTAACACATTTGATGTTTTTGGTTTTGTATTTAGGTATTTGATTTATTTTGATTTGTTTTATATTGCAAGGTGAGAGATACGGTTCTACACTCATTCTTCTACACATAGATAACTGGTTTTGCCAGGCACATTTTTAAAGAAACTCTCTTCCAGCTTATGTTTTTGGTCCCTTTGTCAAAAATCACAGGACTGGAAGCATATGGGTTGTTTCTGCGTCCTCTATTCTTATTCTATGGAATTGGTACATGTTTGCAGTATATGCATTTTACAATCATCTTGGAAAGTGCGTACACGTACATAATACAACTTGTTTCTTTTTTTAACACCCTTTCCTCTCCCTCCCTCCTCCTCTAGGTCCCCTTTCCCCTTTTTATTCTTGTTGATATTATTAATCTTGATTCATGTTTATGGCATATAATGTCCACATCCATTGAGGTTATTAGGACCGTGTAACTGGCATATCTTCACTCTACCTATCTCCCCATCTGCCCCCCCCAACTTTTGCCTTCGATCCTCTAGACCTCTTCCCATCTACAAGAGATTCATACTCCCATCTCATTCTATCCTTCCTTTATTTTTCTCTTAGTTTGTACTTTGCCTTACTCAAATGAGAGATACCATATGGTATTAAATTTGTGTGTCTGATTTATTTCACTCAGCATCATATTTTCCAGGTGCATCAATTTTCCTACACATGTCTCAAAGTTTTCCTTCTTTAGTGCCATTATAGAGATATCACATTTTCTGTATCTAATTGTCTGTTGATGGGTATATGGGTGGCTTTAGGATTTTGCTGTTATGAATTGTACTTCTATAAATGTCTTCTTCACAGGAAAGGAAAAACAAAGAGTAAACAGAACACCTAAAATAGCACAAGCATACCTGTGTTTATAGCGGTACATTTTTACAATACGTAAATTATGGAAACAGTCTAGATGTCCATCAATGGATGAAATGATAAAGAAATTGTAGTATTTGTCCATAATGAAGTTTACGCTGACATAAGGTTAAATTTGAATAATTTGCAGGAAATTGGATGAATATGAGACCATAATCTTAAGTAAAAGAAATCACGCATGGAAAGTTAAATATTTTTCGCCTGTTTTTTTGTTGAACAGTTAAATATTATATGGTTTCTCTTACATGAGAAATAAAAATAAAAGAGCAAAACAACAGAGAACTGGTAGTAAACATGGAGCTATAGTGTTTCAAGATGGGGAAGGGGATCTGGAGGTGGGGAGAAAGGACAGAAGTAGAGAGAAAGGGGATTAAAATAATCAAGATATATATGTCAATTTCTCCCCAAAATGTAATTATTATGTTTTCCAAACATATATTAATAAAAAATTAAGGAAGTAAAATTTTAAAAATAAACCCACTTGATTAGATATTTACATGTGTTCTTTACTTATGGAATAAGTGAGCATGCTTCAAAAGCTAAGCAGCCTTGGCTTATATTTTAGTTCTAAAATTTACTAGATTATATCTTTGGATAGGTCACTTTGTTTCTCTAACACAGCTTCTTCTCCCATTAATTGACCAGTCCCTAACTAGTTCTATACATAGTAGTCCCTATGTAATGTAATAATCCCTTATATAATAGCCACCAAATTAAGAGAGGCATTAGGTTTGGCTGAATCTAGAATTAGTAGGTCTTTCTGATGGTTTAAGTAAGTTCTCCCTGGAAACTCAACTCCTAACATTTTATTTCCAAGCTTTACTGTGTTTACAGGATATTTAAGTTTCAAAGACCAATAATCCCACAGTCAACTCTGTTCCATCAAATGCTGAAGCTGCAGGGCTCCCCCTGAATCCATAAGAATTATGTCAGTCATCATATGTGCATTGGAAACTTATTCTGTGCATGTGATCTGTAAGGTGATGTACTCTAGAAGTGTTTAGAGAATTCTCAGTGGTAAAAGGCATATGCTGAAGACTGCCTCACTACTGATTAGTGTTTGGCGAACTTTGTCTATGGTATGTCATCTAAAAATGTAACAAAATTTATTACTGATTGTAATGGTAATGATTACAGCAAAACATTGATCTTAATTTCAAATGGGATAACTTGAGAGGAATTTGATAAAGGGACTATTTATAAAGGCATAAAGAGGGTTTAAGGATGCCAATAACGGATAGTTCAATATCCAGGGACTAGCATCAGCTGAGTAGACATAAGCATCCATATGCCTGAGAGGGCAAAGGAAAGGAGTCAATATTTGAAGCCTGTCTGCTGAGATGTAAGTTGAGGATTCTTGCCAACAACCTGGCAGAGAAAAGGCTGGGAACAGGTACGCAGACCTCAGTTTCCTCCAGCCCTAACCCTTCAATTTCCACATATTTTTCCTTGGTTGAAATTTTGAGGGCAAGCAGAAGCACTGATGCAGCACATAGGGGAAGGTCCCTAGGAAAAAAGTGGAGATTCGGAGGGGCAAATGAAGGGTATCCTGCAAAATTATTGATAGAACTTCTCAGAGTAAGAAGATAAGGAAACATCACTTCAATACTTGTTTTTGTAGAAATTCTGGGTAGGACTTACTTATTAGACAAGGAATAATACTGATAAAGGCAATATTTCAGATATATTTCAACATTTCAAGTCTCTGATTTCAGGCTAAATAGAGCAGTGGGGTAGAGGAGAGGCAGAATATAAAGTATTTACATTCCCATTACCACAAAACAAGGTGAGGCAATAGTTTAAATATTGCTCACATAAGTGAAGTAGAAAGTTCAGTTGAAACTCAGACACTACAGGATTCACCCTCATACTATTTAAATTATAAGAAGTTATGCAATAAGTAAGCAAAGCAAAGTGAAATTAGCAAAAAGTTACCCACAATATAAAACTTACTGCTTAAAATATTGTCTGCAAACCAGAAACATTGGTCTGACCTTGAAGTTCAAAATTCAGAAACTTGGGTGCCAACCTAGGAATAATTGAATCTGAATCTGAGCAAATGCAGTGAAGCATCTGCGATATTGCAAGATGGAATTTAATCAGGAGCCATTTGGGGAGCAGGCTAATTGTTTCAAATTGAGCCACAAAACACCTACAGAAGAATTGCCCTGCATGGTTTCCAGTGCTACTCTTCCACAGTGACTGGGTGACAGATGGTCACAGAAAACAGCTGTGGAGAGTGTGCAGGCTAGACATAGACTTCCTGAGAAGTTTAAACTCAGACAAGGAAGGAAATGAGTCCTTCCCTCCAGAGTGGGAAATGATGTCTGGCAAGTGTGGATTTCAGAGAAAGGCTGTATCTGAAAGCATTGGCATTAAGTCCAGCTGTCTGCTTGAAACTCTGTTTCATACCTACACCCATCAGTGATCAGAGGGCTGATTGCTTTTTCCATCTACCAACTTGAGTACAGACATGCCTTGGCTCAAATGATTACCTGAACCTAAAGTGTGCACACAGAAGGGTCTCTGGAGAAGGGAAGGCACCTAACAAATCCACAAGACATAAAGCAAGGCAGAGAAAAGTGTGACTTGGTGGATTCCAAGAATGCAGATCTCAGAAAGAAACCACTCATTCAAAAACACAGAGGATTATTTTATCAAATCAAATTTTTTCTTTCTTTTTCCTACTTTTTTTTTTTGAGGGTGGATTTTTCTCTTTTACTTTTACCTTCTTTCCTTCTTATTTCTCTTTCTTCTTTTGCTTTGTACTCCATTGTCTTTTTACTTTTCCTCTTCATTCTTTTCTGTTACTGTTACCAAATATTATTAATTTCCTTTAACTCCTCAACAGTATCCTTTAACTTCTCAACAATATCCCTTATTTTGCTTTTCTTTCCTCCTTCTCATCTTCCATGAATAAATGTTTCAGATTTTATTTTTCTCTTTCTTCAGTTCCCCACCCTCTCTATCACTCCTAGTTTAACCATTAAACTGTATGAATCTTTAGATGTTTAACTCTATGCTATTATAATTGAATACTGTTCTATTATTAATGAAAGTAAGATCATTTCATTTAGTAGATATTTGCTGTAGGTCAATATTTGGCTTGTCTCAGTGTATATACTACAATTATAGATCTCATTTTCATGGTTATTGGTGGTACATTATTGGTTATTAGGGTATTTCAATATCCAATCTGTTTTTGGCACTATTATTGTTGATGATTTTATTACTGTAGCCTAAGTGACAGAGCCATTGCGATCAGTTCCTTTTCTCTGCATACTGATGCCTGGATTGCCTTGATGTCATTACCAATATTGCAGCCCATTCCCAAAAAACTGAACACTGACCCAAAGGCACTGCAGACTCCCCTCCCAAATGAATGGAAGTGATGGAATTCTTGACCACAGGGACATGCTTATAGTGAGCCACACCAAGTGTGCATCATTGAAAAACAGACACCATCTAAAGAGTTTTCTATGCTAGCAACATAGTCTTCCACTGTAATCAAACCACAAGCCTCAGTTAAAAAAAAAAAAGTAACCAAAAAAAGAGAGAGAGAGAAGGAAAGGAAAAAACACCTCCTCCAACTCCCAACTTCCTCAAAACTCCCTCTACGGGGCATTGAAGGGGTGGAAAGCCACACAGCTGAATTACTGAAAAAGACAATAGAAGAGTTAAAAATCAAATAAAAAATGTGCTTAACATGCGTAAAGAAGATTGAAGTAGAGATAATGGACCTAGTAAAATGATCACTGAGTCTACAGAATACTAACAAAAAGTTAACTGAGCTAAAGAAAATGATACATAATATGAATGCCCAGTATAGAAAAGTATCAGAATTAATGAAAAGATAGCAAACAGAAATAAAAGGGCTTAAAAATTCTATTGCAAATATGAGCAGAAGTGACCAATGTGAGAACAGAGTGTCAGAGATAGAAATAGGTTGTTGTCAGTGACCAATTTTGGGGAAATATCTTAGGGACGACATGAGAATGTAAAAAAAAAAAAAAATGGATCCAACAGCTGCTAAACATCATAAAGACTAATCTAAGATTATTCAAAATTAGTGAAAAATTAGAGGACAGTCAAAATGGAGTAAATAACCTGTTTACAGAAATAATAGCAGAAGATTTTCCAAATATGGGAAAAGAGTATAGCACACAGATAAATGAGGCATATAAAGCTCAAATAGTCACAATCAGAAAAGAACCTCTGCATAATATATTATAGTAAAAATTCCAGAATTCCAACCCACCAAAAGAACTGTAAAATCTGTTAGAGAAAATCAACACATCACTTATAAAGGAAAATCTATTAGAATTACAGCAGACTTCTAAGCACAAACCGTAGAGGTCAGGAAATCTTAAAATAAAGACTTTCAAGGCTTAATGAAACCAACCTCAAATTCAGACTGATATATCCTGCAAACTGTCTTTCAAAATTGATGGAGAAATAAGGTATTTTTATGATAAAGAAATTCATTACCCCAGTCCAGCACTACAAAAAATTCTCGAGGATATTCTAGAAAGAGTCGATGAAGCTATCAATGCCAAAAGGCCCAATAGAATGCATATACCACTTAGGGTGAGGAGTTAAGTAGGAGGGAAAGAAAGGGAGTCAGTAAAAGAAAAATAATGCAATGGCAGGAATAATGCAATATCTTTCAGTTATTATCCTTGATGTGAATTGTCTCAATTCCCCCATCAAAATACATAGGCAGAATGGATCAAGAAACAAAATCCAATCTATACTATATAAAAGAAACACATTGAACCTAAAAATAAATTAGTAGATTAAAAATCACAAGCTGGAAAACAATATTTCATGAAACAGGAGCCCCAAAACAAACAGAAATTGCCATCCTTCTTAGACAAAGTGGTTGTTTAGCCAAAATGGGTGAGAAGAGTAAAAAAAAAAAAAAAAAAGTCATACATATTGAGTAAAGGAATAATTTGATAGGAAGAGGCAACAATTAAAATTACACATGACCAAACAACAACACAACCAACTTCATAAAACAAACTCTACTGGACAAAAAGATCAGGTAAACATCAATACAATTATAGTGGGAGGCCTCAATATTCCACAGTCACAAATAGATCAACAAGAAAAAAATCAACAAAGAAATACCAGACTCAACCCAAACCTTTGAACAAATGGACTTAATAGGCGTATAGAGAACAGTCCACCCCAAAACAAGAGAATACACATTCTTACCAGTGCATGGAGTTATCTCTAAAATAGATCCCATTCTAGGCAATAGAGCATGCTTCAGTAAAGTCACAAGAATTGAAATTATACTTGCATATTATCAGATATTGCAGTGATAAAACTAGAAATCAATGACAAAAGAAACCACAGAATTTATGCAAATGCATAGAAATTAAATAATGCAGTTTGGGATAATCAGCGGGTCACAGAAGGAATCAGGGAAGAAAGGAAACTGTTCCTAGAATTAAACAACAATGCCAGCACAACATTCCAGAACTTATGCGACACAATGCAACCAGTCCTAAGGGGCAAGTTATAGCTGTGATTCCTGCATCAGAAAAACAGTTCTAGCCCAAATAAATAACCTAATACTGCACCTGAAGTTCCTTGAAAAACAAGAACCATCCAAATTCAAAGCCAATACAAGAAAGAAAATTACAAAAATCAGAGAAGAAATCAATGAAATGGAGACTAAAAAAAAAAAAAAAGAATCAAAGAGCTGAGTTTTCTGAAAGAAAAACAAAAGAGACAACTCCTTAGCCAATCTTAACAAAAAAGGAAAGAAATGATCCAAATCAATGTAATTACCAGGTAGAAATGAAAACGGTGAAAACACAACAATGATTGCTAGCATACAGATGGTAAGCAACAACTTCGCAAATCTGTATGCCAGTAATTGGAGTATTAAAAGAAATGGGTAGATTCTGAACTACATATGAATTTCAAAACTGAACCAGGAAAATAGAAGAACACTGGAAAATCCTGAAGAGGCAATGAAATGGAATCAGTAATTTAAAAAAAAAAAAAAACCTAATAACTAAGAAAACCAGGTTCTGCCAAAATCTACACAAACTTTAGCAAAGATCTCATGCCAGTACACCTCAAATTCTTTAATAAAATCAAAAGAGAAGAAGTACTCTCAAAGTAATTCCTGGAAACTAGCATCACCCTTGTTCCAAAATCATACAAGGATCCAATCAAAAAAGAAAACTACACACCTATTTCTTCAATGCACATAGATAGAAAACTCTTCAACAAGATACGGGCAAACAGAACGTAATAAATCATCAAATAGTCGTACATAATGTCCAACTAGGCTTTATTCCAGGGATGCAAAGATGGTTCAACACACACAAATCAATAAATGTAATACATCATATAGGCAGAAGTAAGACAAAAATCACATGATCTCTCAATAGATGCAGAAAAAGTCCTTGGGGAAAATCCAACATCCACTTCTGATTTAAAAAAAAAAAACAAAAAAAAACAAAAAAAACAAAAAAACAAAGAAAGTAGGTATGGAAGGACTTTATCTCAATCTTCTCCATCTGATAAAAGCCATTTATGACAAATCTTCTACCAACATCATTAAATGTGGATAAACTCAAAACTTTCCCTCTAAAATTAGAAACAAGACAAGGATATCCACTGTCATCACTCTTGTTCAACATAATACTTGAAACATTAGCAAGAGCAATCAGGTGAGAGAAAGAAATAAAATTTTATATATGTACATATATATGGATGAGTGAAATTATTATTATTTGCAGATGACATGATCCTTACATGTAAGACCCCCCAAAATTCTACCAAAACTCTTAGAATTAATAACCAAATATAGCAATGTAGTAGGATAAAAAATAAACATACAAAAATCAATAGCGCTCCTATACAGCAATAGTGAACTCATTTTGAAATACATTGGTAAAATAATACCATTAACAATAGCATCAAAAAAATTAAATACTCAAGTATTAACCTAACCAAGGAAATGAAAGATTTCTGTAAAGAAGACCGCAGTACTCTGAAAAAAGAGCTCAAAGAGGGCATCAGTAAATGGAAAGATATCCCTGTTCCTCAATAGACAGAATGAATACAGTCAAAATGGCTCCCTGTCTGGCTCCCCATACCTGATACACGGATTTAACACAACCCAATCAAAACATCAACAGCAATTCTCACAGAACTGGAGAAAACAATCCTAAAATTAATGTGGAACAAGAAGAGACCAAGAATGGCAAAAGTAATCCTGGGTAACAGGAGCACAGCAGGATGCATCACAATCTTGGATTTCAAGCTACATTACAAAGCTACAGTGATAAAAATAGTGTGCTACTGGCACAAAAACAGACATGTGGACCAGTGGAGCAGAGGATACAGAAACAACCCAGGCACATTCATTCAGCTCTTTGACAAAGGGGCCAAACCATACAGTGAAAGAAAGAAAAATAGCCTCTCTAATCAATGGCACTGGGAAAATTGTCTGTCCACATGCAGATGATTGAATCAAGACCCATATTTCTCATCATGTACTAGACTAAATTAAAAATGGATCAAACTTCTAAATACTAAAACAAAAATACTTAATATGCTGGTAGATAAAATATGTAAAACTCTCGAAGACATAAGTTTAGGTAAAGACTTTCTGAACAAGGCCGCAATGGCATAATATATAGTATCAAGAATCACCAATTGGGATCATACCAAATCAAAAATCTTCAGCACAGAAAAACTACAACAACAATATAAAGCAACAAACAGAGAAAAGAGACAACCTAGAAACTGGAAAAAAAGTTGCCAGCTATTCCTCAGACAGAGGACTAATATTTAGAGTATATAAAGAAATAAAGCCTCCCCAAAATAAAAGACCCAGTCAAAAAAAAAGAAAATGGGCAAGTGAAATGTATAGAAACGTCTCATAAGAAAATGTACAAATAGCTATAAACATGTGAGAAAATGTCCATAATCTCTGTCCATTAGAGAAATGCAAGTTAAAACCACAATGGGAATTCATCCTTACTATAGAAAGAAAGGCAGTTATCAAGAAATCAAATAATAACAAAAACCGACAAAGCTGGGGGCAGGGAAGAACCTTTCTACACTGTTGTTGAGAATGTAAATCAGTGCAACCACTATGGAAATGAGTATGAAAATTCCTCAAAAAACTAAACTAGTATTCAAATTGATCCAGCTATTCATCTAGGAATCTTCCAGATAGGGTTAAAGACATTATGTAACAATGATACATGCATACTGATGTATATAGCAGCACAGTTCATAATAATTAAATTTTGGAAGTGGGCTATATGTCCATTAACACAAGATTCGATAAAATATGGTATTTATACATAGAGGACTACTAACTACTCTACCATAAAGCATAAACTTGAGTCACCTGTAGGAAATCCATGCACTTTGAGACCATAACTTTAAGTGAAATAAGTCAGACATACAAGTTTAAGTGTCATATTTTTTTCTAACGGAAACTCAAAATATAAATAAAGAAAAAGATAAAAGTCAGACTATAGAAAGTGGGGAGAGATGGCTTTTTCAAATGTGAAAGGGATTGAGAGATGGAAGGGAGGAGGTGGAAGGTGTAGGAGGAAGGAAAAGAGAATAAAAAAGACTCGAGACCAGACCAGAAGCACTAGGATGGTCAATGAACAGAAACCGAGGAGCTCCCTCAAAGAGGAGATGAGACCCCACCCGTGGAATAGATTGTACCTTTGCTGAATTTGGTCACAGGAAAAGAAAAATTTTTCAAGACTCATCGGTGAGAGGGAAAAGGGGGTTTATTAGGTAGAATTTTTAAAGTACACACTCAGAATAGAGTTGGACCTCAAGAGACGTACATTCTGTGCAGCATCATGTAGTGTTGGAGGTGTCTAAAGACAGGTGATCTAGGATGTATATTCCTACCATCTGCCAGGTTACTCACTTGATGTGTTATGTTAGAATGTAAAGCCTTTACACATCTTTGATCTACTGCCTGCCCACTAATACTGCTGCTTTGTTAAGGAATGGGGTCTGTGGGAGGCAGGAAGAGCAATTTACAGGTGAAAAGCATGAGCCACTGTCCAACTTACAGGTGTATTATGTCTTTCAGTCACTTTGCAATTTTTATTTTTGGAGTGAGTTTCTTGGAAGAGAATAAAGTAGACTAAATTTCATGTCCTGAAACTGTAGTTTTTCTTAAAAGCACAATTTTAAAATTATAATATTCTTTGTATCCTTTCTACCTATCTTAATTTCTCTATCTCACCCCCTGACCCTGAGACTTTTGATCCCTTATTCCATCACTTCATGACTGCTTTAGATTGAGAGAAGGTGTTGACCCTGTCTAGCCAAGGATTGAAAATCTCAGTCTAAAGGAGACATAAGAAGATTGGGTTTTATTCTTGATGAACCATCATCCTTTGATAGTTTGGAAAAGAAAGCAAGGTCATATGAAGTGAGTCTACAACAGTGGATCAGGCATCAGAGAAGAATTCCTGTACAAAGTATTAAAACTAAAATATCTACAATTTGCTTTTTTTGTTGTTGTTTTGTTTTGTTTTTAAACCAGGTTGTTCTGGAGAACCTGGACATCCACAAGTCACTGAATACTGCAGTAATTTGTGAATGCAAGTTTTATGTTATAGAACTTGGACCCGGATAAGTCTGGAAGATATCAAATTTATAAGCATGCCAAAACCAAATAGGTCAAAGCCAAATAAACATGCCAAGTAAGCAGGAGCCAAAATTAAAGGTGGTATAATGGTGTAGAGTAAAAATGGCAGCAGTTAATTAAATTAAGAGAGTACTGCATTTTATATAAGCCTTTTCTTTTTAATATTAACTTTTTCTTTTTGGTCTTGAGGTACAATAATACAATAGGTAGAATTTAAGCATGCAAACTTCTCTCTGTTTTGTTAATAGGATACTGATTTTTTACCTTAATTATCATAATGGCCCAATAATAAAGTAAATAAAGATATCTATGTTTTTATGTGGAGATTCGGGCCATTAAATTTCTCATTACAATATTCAGAACATGAGAACTGGCCTCTACGTGGTAGATCTGGAGATCTTTTAGTGACTATCTCCAGATCACACAAACATACAAAGCCTGAAGTAGACAACAGAAAGTTAATTTATGCCACATAGTAATAATTTTCTGTAGCTACAATATTTATATTGGCATTGTTATTCTTTAGGCAGACCTATATAAGAAGCCCAATCTTTACCCAAAGGATCCTTGAATGGTGTATCAATATATCATAATAGGGCACACGTTTGGAGAAGCTGGTGGGACCAGGAATTTGGCCTCCTCACCTTTGTAGGTTAACACTGTACAGGTGTGGTTGAGTACTGTCACGAACAGCTGGTACAGCGTTTGGAACCTCTTTTCATATTCAGTTCAGCAATCTTTATTTATATTATTATTAGTTATTTTAATTGTGGGCTATTATTTTTTATTGAGTGTTTAAAGCACATCAAATTAAGACCAATGTTAATCAGAAGTAATTTTTTTTTTTTTTTGGTCAAAGTCGGTCAAGTTTTCTCAGGGTTACTTTGGGGCCAAGTGAGGATCCTCAGCTCCTCTGCCTGTGTCATCTGAGGATGAGTGATTGTCCTGCCTGAGCATATGGCTTCCCCTGGAGCCTGGCAACACTTCTCTCTTTAGTGACCCTCATCCCTTTTAGATTGGCTGCTATCCTGTATGGTCTAGCAATTACTTTTTCAGGAGGTTGGATGTCTCACCAGAGGTGGAAACCCCTTTTAGATCTGTTCATCAGTCCCTGGGTCCTTGCTGACCGTGGAGGACAAAGGCCAAAATATTGACTGTTCTTGTAGCCCTTTTAATGTTTTTTAGCTTTGATCTTTAAATTTCAGTTAGTCCTAATCCTAATCATTGGGATCCTTCTGGATATTGGGGCACTTTGAAATATAAAATGAGACCATATATATATCCATATATATATGACCATATATTAAAAATATATTTATACTTTATATATAAAATGAGACCATATATATATGCAACCTTTTTACTTATATATAAGTATATTTTATTTATCTGTTATTTATTTTTATTTATTTGACATTAATATATTCTATTTATTTATTAGACATTAATATTTAATGGTATTAATAGCAGTTAATAATATTAATATAGGGATAGTTAGTGGTATATCTACTTCTCCTGTAGGTGGTCTATTATTTTAACATAATCTTTAGTTTGTTAGATGTCATACTCCTGTAGAATGTTAGTAGGCAAGTATTACAAAGTTTTACAAAGAAAATATAAAACAAAACTAATAAGAGAAAACAAATTTAGTACACTGGTCTGAATCAAGAAGCAATGATTAAAAAGTCTCGTGTGATTTAGAGGCCATATCCAAGAGGACTTATTAGAATCCTTTTTCTGAATCTGGCTTTAAATGTTGTAAAGAAAGATTTAAAGTGTGAATGACAGAAGAATAGGATAGCTATAGCTAAGATATTAAGGAAGCTTTTAGTAATTAACAGAAGTTTCTGTCAGATTTAGTGCTCTAGGATAACAATGGTGACTGGAATTTTTACACTAGGATCAGGAGGTCCTTCTTATTACCTCTGTTTAGATAGGATAATGGCCACGAGACAATCAGAAGCATAAATACATAAACCAGGAAAAGTCCATGGTTATGAACAATTTTAGTCTGGAAGACATGAGAATTTAGATGTTCACCTTAACTTTGTGTTTCAGAAAGCTTGCTTACCTGGGGAAGATAAATATCTTTAGGATGCAAAGTTACCAATTATTAGCATTACAGCTACCTAGAAGCCTTTTACATATATTAATTAAGCTTTTATTTTTGAGGTGAAATTAAAAATTTTTTACAGGTTCACATAGGAGAAAGGTACTGACCAGAGTCAAAAAATAGTTTCAGACCTCCTACAAGTTTAGAAAACAGGGTTAATGACCATAAATAGATCATTACCCAATGTATGTATGTCTCATTTATACAAGAGCAAAATGTTTGTTTAGTCAAAGCCAATAGATGTAGCTCAACTTTTAAATGGCAGGACTGAATTGTTTGAATACAAAGAGCAGAAACGCCAACAAGTTTTGATCATTTTGTGTGTTTAAGGTTTAGATACAATGTTCATTGTATAAAAAAAGAGTACTTACTAGTTATCTTGCATATATTAAACTGACATGGTTTTAAGTCTGTAGACTTCATACTTTTTGACAAAGCTTAAACATACAACATATTTAGTTCTCAGATGTGTGTCTCCAGTTCCAGACAGATACATATACATATATATATAAAACAGTATATATAGTACAGCATAATATGCTAATACAGTATGTTATAAAATATACTATAATAACCTAAAACTAGTAGTTGTTTATTTAACCATAGTTATAAACCAATAAAAACTTTATAACAAACTGGATTTTAAGTAAACTATAACTTTTTGAAGCTACTTTTTTAAAAGAAATCTTAAAAACCTAAGAGAATACATAAGAAATTATCTTGATAAAATATAAAATCTTTGTTTAGCCCACTTTTTTGCAAATATTTACCCAAAACAGATCAACAGTTTTTTTAAAAAACCGTATTGTCCAGACAGGCAATGAGATTTTGGTTTTATATAAGTGTATTACATTTTGAATTATGAAAACTAAACGACCTTTTAATTATAGCCAACCTAATTGCATGTAGTCATTTTTTAATAACATTTGTTAGAATGGTGCAAAATAAGACTCTGGGGAAAAGCTGAGAGGTCATCTATCAGTGGAGAAAATTGAAGCAAGTTAGATCAAACAGCTGCTCTTTGAGGGTTTTGTCCAATTTTTCCTCAGGCCCAAGGGGTCAGGTAAAAATCATACATATATATGCATATATGTGCATATATGGTATATATGTATGCATATTGACTATATTTTATATTACTTTATTTATTTATTTATTTATTTATTTATTTATTTATTTTTTTATTTTTTTTGGTGGTGCCGGGGATCGAACTCAGGCCCTTGTGCTTGCAAGGCAAGCACTCTAATCACTGAGCTAAATCCCCAGCAATATTACTTTAAATATAGAATTGCGTATTAGAATTTTTAACCCTTAGTAACCTTAAGAAAGTAATCCTAAATTTTTTATACAATAATAATTTATAAAAAAACCCCACTTAGTAGAGTTAAATACTTTGTCTTTTTATAAACCTCAAGAAACCAAGAACATTTGATTTATACTTAGCAACTGGGGATCCAAGTGCTTTGTTATAAACATTTATATTATATAATTTAAAAATTTACTTGGCATAACAACTGATTTTATATTATTTATGGAAATCAAGATGCTACATAAACATATTTAATGCTTTTAATGTATGTTTATGTGCATAATTCCTAAAAAGTCTGTTATGTTTGAAATATGAAAGAAGAGGTTGTTATGCTTTCATTTTAGTAAAAGTAAATATTATTTTGATTACCTAGCTAATTAGGTATAATATATATTAGCAATGTAAAGACACCTTTACTTTGAATTACCTGCCAATTTATTTTTTAAATTTTGTTAGAGTAGGTTTGCAGTACATAATAAATACATTCATCATGGAGAAATTGTGCCTACACATATAGCATCTTCATCCTTTCTCCCTCCCTCTCCCCTGCAAGTCCCTTCATCTCCTTCCATTGCTAGATCACTTTTCCATCTTCAAAGATTGAAATTAACTCATTTTTAAAAGACTTACTTAAGCCATGTGAATAAAAGGCATTCTGACTACATGAACATCCATTTCTCTACAAGCTAACGTGAATAGAATTTTGGGGAGGATTTTATCATGTAGATATATTATATGGAGCCAAAATTAGCCCACAGAAGCATACCCATAAACCTTAATTGTGTAACTATTTGTATTATGGGATTTTAAGGTTTTTATTTGCAAGTTTTACGTAAACCTTGATCTATACATTTCTGTGGTGATGGTGGCTTCAAAGAGACTGCCTTTAATATTTCAAGTGAGTTTGGTAACCCTTGAGTTTCTGTACCACCAAGTTTGTAGTAAAAGCCCAAACACAGCTAGACATCTGTAAGGGAAGAAAAATCAAGAAGAAAATAATCTGATCTCAAAGAAATAATAAAAAAAAAGCAGCTGCAGGCACCTTGGCCAATTACTAAAAATATAGATTAGCAGACAGATAAGCAAACAAAAGCATGTATGACATATAAAATAAATGCATTAAATTAGGGTACACTTTTGACTGCATTGGCCATGTTGGGTTAGAATACTGTTTGTTTGTTTTGTTGAAGGTTTATAACTATAAATGGATTAGTCAATTAGACTTTTCCTTAGGGGATATAAATTAGAGCCTTTTTAAAATTTAAACATAACAGAGATCCCCTCTCCTTCTCATACTCTAGTTACTCTAACACTAGAAAATTAAATCAGTGAGTCAGAAGGGAAAAAGAGAGAGGAGGTGCAGATTGCTAGATGGATGTTTTGCCCAGTTTTCCTCGTGAAAAAGCCAAGTTTTAGGCCATGTCTTTTATTCTTTAATTAAACTTACAGAAATACAAAGAAAAATCAACGTTTTTCAAGTTTCATTTAAATGGTCCCTATTTTGCAAAATACATCTAAAGGGTGATATTCTGGGGATAGATATTGAGTTACCCATAATCTTCTACGATGTATGTCTTTAAGATCTCCCTTGTATACTTTTAAAAATACAAAGAGAAAAAGGAGAATAAAAGACAGGATCAATTTAGTTCCTCCTCTCCGGATCAGCTGATGTTTCTGGCTTCTTAATGGACATCACTGGCCCATTTTTCTGTGTTCTGATACCATTAGTCATTCTCAGTTTCTCCAAGGTCAGGCAAGAGGCCCACACCAGTGAGTACTGTCCAGGGAATCTGGGCCAGTCATGCAGAAACCTGTTTGTTTCCAGGGCTTCCTGGAGCTTCTGCCAGTGTACCAACCTGTTCCTGTGATCTGCAATAAATCAAAAATGTAAAAAAAGCCATATATAGTGGCTAGATTTTACTCAAAATGTCTACACAAGATCTTTATATCTGGGAAACTATAATTTTGGGGAAGGCCACGTGAAGAGTTTTAAAAGTATGCCGATGTCTGTTTGTCTACAGTAACTACAAAGTATGAGTACAGGCTGGTGTAGATAGGATGCATATGAAACTGAGATTATTACCCCCCCCCCAAAAAAAAACCAAAAAAACAAAAACCAGCCACGTGAGACCTCAGAAGAGAACCAAGGGAAGCCCCCTCACAGAAGGAAGACAGACATGCTGAATTTGGGCTTCCATCAAGGATGGCAACTCAGTGATCCAGGCAGGAGCTACTCTCCCTCACCCCATCACCACTATTGGTATGCCAACAAAGCCCTTGCTTGGGCTGCTGGCACATATGAAGTGGGTCCCCCTACTCCTACCTGGCCAGAGGAGTAACACTCAGTAAGAAAACTTCTGGTCAGTAAGAAAACTTCTGCTTTCCTTTATGCCCTTTGCTTCCAACTATCTAATGTCACAGAGTTACAGAATTTGAATTTCCCAGTAAAATAGACAGAAACCTCAGAATTGAAGAAGAAGAAGGACAAGGAAGAGAGGAATGAGTTTTAAAGTAGAGAAGAAGAAAAAAATAATCAAAAGGGAATACCATCTGAGTTTGACCATAGAAATTCTACCAAGCCCCAAAGATAACGTCAACTACGGCCTAATAGCCATTTTAATCTGCACTAGTATGGGGGATTCCCCAGCCACCCTGAAAAAAGGAACCATGGGATTAGATAGATGTCACTCTGAGACTCATTCCCTCTTACTGTGTTTCAAAACTAGTTTCCCACACCAGGTGTGCCTTTCGAAACACATCCTTACTTGTGTCTCCCTAGTGAGCAAGTTTCAGTTCCATATGATATAGGATCAGGGTCTGTTGATCTGTGGAGGTTCCTAACGGAGTCGCCGCGTGCCCTGGAATGTACCCTCTGACACTGTTTTCCATTCCTGGTTAAAGGGAGTGTGTGCCTCTTATGTTCAGTATGCATTTTTTAGGAACACAGGAGACTTTGGCCTCTGAAAACAAGCACCAAAGTTGCAGACATTTATAGAGCAGGAAGGGTCAGAAAGCCAAGCTATTCTATCAGAGCACAAAGAGTTTAAAAATGAAAAATATTCGGCTGAAGTTATAAAAACTCCATGTCTCAGTTTACCTCTTAGCTGACTTGCCAAAGGATGTTACCAAATGGGGTCCAAGGGGGTCCTCCAAGGAGGGGCTGGAGACTTTAAATCACTCTATCCACAATGTAGGTTGGAGGTTTGGAGACCTCCATCACAGATAAGGATTTTCAAGACTTGTCACTGAGAAATTAGGCACAATTTTTAAAGCATGCACAGAGCGAGAACACAGTACAGGCCCCCAAGAGAGAAAGGAGTACATGATGGTCTGCTGCTGGCTATATCTCTGTAGTGTTGGGGGTGTATTTATGATAGGTGATCTAGAATCTGTATTTCTACTGTCTGTAGACATGCCATGTTAGAATGAAAACCATTTGGCTGTTTTTGAATTTCAAATCTGCTGTGCATTGATATTGCAGTATTGCTGCTTATTGCTGCTTCCTTGACGATAGAAGTCTGGGGCGGGGGGGTTCAGGAGAAAATCACAAGCCCAGAGTCTAACTACAGGTTCATTGTGTCTTTAAGACACTTAGAATTCTTTTCTTTGTACTGAGTTTCCTGTAAAGGAAAAGGGCTTGAGTATGTTTTTTGAAGTTTTTTTTCTTGAAAGCACAATTTTAAAAATTATGAATTCCTCTTTCTCCAATTTACCTATCTTTATTGCTTCTAACCTGCTTCATCATCATTTAAGAATATGTCAGAAATGCAAATTATTATGTTCTGCCAGAGGCCTACTGAATCAGCAGTTCTACAAGTCTCAGATATCTATTTTAATATGTCCTCCAGGCGATTCCATTGCATTGCAGAGTTGGAGAACCACTGCTGTAAATAAGTTCAGAACATAAGGCTGTATTGAAAGGTCAAGCTAGGTTTGGGAAAGACTTGTGACTGGACCAAGAAACTTGGCTGGATGCAATTATCTGGCACTGGGAAGCCCCTGCTATAGGTGCAATGAAGCCTCAAGGGAGCCTTCTGATTAGTCTGTTGATAGGTGAGATGCTTCTGATAGTTTGGTGTTTTGTCTGTAATAAACTGCTGATATGTGTGTTCACTTTATTGTATTTCTTGAAAACTGCAGCTTCATTATAAATCTTTGCCTCTTTGCTGTTGAAAATCTCAAGACATTAAGATAGTATTTATCTTAGTGAGTTAACATTTCAGAGAAACAATCTAATATTTCTGTCCTTGAAAGAAAAAAGAAAGTACACTCAATAGGTTATCATTTTAGAATTTCTCCATGAGCTGCATTCTTTTGAGGTTTGGATTGATTCATCATATTTGCTTGCTCATTTCTTCAGAAATGGACTATTAAAAGGGGTGTGTGTAAGAGGACATTGTCTAGAAAATGTCCAGAGGAACTTGATTCACTTCTTATCGGAGTTCTCGGTGGAGCACAGTCCAATTCATATTTTAAAATAGGATAGCTAAAGCTTACACTCCTCAGTGATATGGTGCACTACTGAGATCCTCAGGACAGTTTCTGTGGTAGAACAACAAAGAAAGAAATCGAACACTCAGAGACATTTTAAAATGAAGAATCACTTTCTTTCCCAAACAGTGTCTTTGAAATCAGTATGCCTTTATTATTGCAGTATGCAGAATCTTGCATCTGCTTCGGGAAGAATGAAGTGGATTTCCTACCACTAATTCTCCCCTCACCACCGCTATACCCCTTGCAGAGAATTACAAAGAAGAATGCTAGTAGGTAAGCACACTGACTTCAAAGATTCAGTCTTCCAAATTACGGAAGCTATGTTTCCTCTGTTCATACTGATCTTCTCTTGGGTGTACAGTATGTATGTGTGGATTTGTGTGCTTACTCATTTTATCACGCATTTTACTTATTTAGTGGAAGTGACTTAAAAGCACTTACAGATCTCTTTCTCCCTTTTCCCCTTTATCTCCTTTTCTCTAGGGCCCATTCCTTTCTAGTAAAGGTAATTATCAATGAGCAGGACAACTAAATAACCACACAACATCTCATTGATCAACTAGTTAAATGCAGTCAGTACTGGAAAAATATATTTTAAAATAAAACCTCTTCCTTAGGCAGACAATTGTTCCACAAATAGGTTTCCTTCCCAAATGAAACAGTTTTATTATTGAAAAAGTGTTCAGCCAAAATACCATGAACATCACTGACAATCCACTAAAGAGACTGGGAAGGCAAAAGTACATCTTACCCTCTTATACAGTCAAGCAGATGTAACCCAATGCATACGTGTTCTCAGGGTAAAAAGTAATTTAGTCCTCAAATAAAAGGATTTGGCAGCACCATTTGTGACATACAGTTTATTCTAAATCTACTTGGTGATTGGGACATCCAAATGTATTAGCTAAGTGCCTCTACCCAAAGCATAAATAAGCTTATTTCATCATGACAAGAAGTGGTTTTGGAACCAGACTCCAGCCCTGATGAATGAGGAGAGGGGGGCACTCCCTTCTGTGAGGACTACATTTGAAACATATGGCTCCCAACTCCTTCAGAAGGAAATCCTTGAGTCCTAAAGTTGGAGACAGTGTTGTTTAGCTTTTAAAAAGATTTATAGACATTTTGAAGACTCAAAAACTTATAATGATAAGTTTTCTAAAGTAAATGCTCTGAGAAAAAGAAGTGTCAAAAAGTGTCTTCCCTAATTTTCCACTGGGAGAAATAAACCTCTTGATTTTAATATTTGCTTATATTTCTATCAGTCAAACACTTTCTCACCATGAACCCCAAATTTAAGGGTTCAGACTATGCTTTCTCAGAGGCTAGTACTTTGCTCTCTGTGAATCTTATTTTCTATCTTTTAAGAATTTAGTCTAAGAATACAAAATTGGTGGAGGCTTCTTTATAATGTATAGCCCATAGACCAACAGCAATAGAACTTGCTGGAAAAACAGAATGTTGGCTTTCCTGTTAAGGCAGAATCAGAGTACATATTTTAGCAGTAACTCTGATGATGCCATGTACATTTAAGTCTAAGATTGAGGAAAGAATCAATGAACTTGAAGAAAAAGAGAATTTTAAAGAATGTAACAGAATATTCAAAAACTATGGGCGACATCAAAAAAGGGAAATGTGTACCAAACTGGAATGTCACAAAGAGAAGAAAGAAAGAAGTAGAAATCTTTGAAGTAAACAGGGCTAAGAACTTTCCAAAATTAAAACAGACATTATAACACAAATCTAGTATTTGAAAATACTAAGCCAAAAAATATGCACCTAGGCAATAATATTAAAACTGATAAAATCAAAGAGAAAATCTTGAAATGAGTCACAGGATTAAAAAAAAACATTTTAAAGAGAGCATAAATTACAGTGGACTTGTTTGGAAATCTGTACAAGCCAAACAAATTAGAGTGAAATATTTCAACTGCTGAAAGACAAAATTCACCTACCTAGAATTGTGTATCTAGAAGTTATCTTTCCAAAGGGAAATAACTAAGCAACTTCTCAGATAAATAAAAATTGAAGGAATTTCCCATCAGTAGTCCTTCTTTGCGAAAAAAAAAAAAAGGTTACAATTTTTCAGAGAGAAGGAATATTATATAGGTCAGAAATTTTGATACATGTAAAGAATGAAAGAACATTAGGGAAGGAACAAATGAAAAAGTAAGCTAAAATATTTTATTTTCCTTATTAGGCCATCTAACTAGTAAACTAGTAACACTTTAAAACAATAATATTGACAACAAGGTAGTCATTGATGATAGCATGAATAAATTAAATGATGACATAAATGTAATAAGAGATTGGGGGTAAGAATTAGATATACTCTGTTACAAAGGAACTGTAATACCCACTGCAGAATCTCCTAGCATAACAGCAAAAGGTATGTGAGAAGATGGAAACATATAAAATGCCTAATTAAAACTAGAAAATAAAAAAGCAGAAAAAGAGTGGAAGATAAGGAGAGAGAGAAGAAATGATAATCAAAGACAATAGAAACAGTTATCAATATGGTGTTTTGCAGTCATTTTTATCTGTAGTCAATGTAAATATTAATGGTGCAAATATACAAATTAAAAGATAAAGACTAAAAAAAGATAAAGACTATCAGAGTGGATAAAAAAAGAATCAACTAGTCAGCTGCATGTAGTCCATAAGAAACTCATTTTAAGTAGGACACATACACTGAAAGGAAATGAACAGGTAAATATAGACCATGTTATCAGAAGTCAGAATGCTTAAGTACCCAACATTTAGTTCCACACGATATACACTCCAGAGCATGAGAAATTACCAGAAGTTATTAAGTCTCCAAGAAAGCATACTAATACTGAAAGTGTACATTCCTAAAAAAAAATCAAAGTAAATGAGGCAAAACCCTATAAAACTGCAAGAAGAAACAGACAAATTCACTATTGTGGCTGATTGTCTGTCCAATTCAGCAGAAAGAAAATCAGTATATAATTGAGCTGAACAAAACCATCAATTAACTGGATCTAATTGACACCATAGGATAATTATGCAACAACAGAATGCATAATCTTCTCAAATGTACATACAATTTGCCAATACAGACTACTATATAACTCAGAAAACACATATTAACAAATTTAAAATAAGGTAAATCATACAATGTATATACTCAGACTATAGTAGAATTAAACAAGAAAATAATAGCATAAGAATATTTGGAAACTTCCAAAATATTTGAAGAATAAACAACAAACTTCTAAACATCATATGAGTCAAAGAAGTCTCAAGAAGAAATGTCAAAATATTTTGAACTAAATGAAAACGAAAACACAATCAAATTTTGTGTAATCTAATGGAAGCTGTGATTGGAGGAATTTTTATAATATTGAACTCATGTATCAGAAAAGGAGAAAGATTTAAAATGTACAATCTAAACTTCCTCTTCAGTAAACTAGAAGTGATAGCAAAGTTAAATCTTATGTAAGAATAAGAATTAATAAAAATTACACCAGAAGTCAATAAAATTTATAGCAAGAAATCAACAGGGAGAGAAGTTAAAATCTAGTTGCTTGAAAAGATCAATTATCTAAAGCAAAAATTTATGAAATTGAAATCTAGTCCTTGAAAAGATAAAAAAACACAAATGAGGATAGAGAAGGAGATAAATTAATAATAACAAATTAATAATAACAAAATAGACAATAAAAGAATAACAAAGGAATATTATGAACAATTCTATGCACCAAATTTTGATAACCTAATGAAAAGAATCAACTTCTTGAGAGGCATGATCTATTAAAACTCATACAAGGTGAAGTAGACAATCTGAATCAGCCTGTGTCTATATCTAAATAAAACTTTAAATCTCTAATTCTCTACTAAAATATTATGTATTAGTCCCTTGCGAATTCAGTGGTGCACTCTACTAAACATTTGAGCAAGAAATGATATTAGTTCTCTATAATACACTCCACTGAACACAGAGAAGCACTCCTTAATTCTACCTATGAGGCCAGCATTATCTTAATTCTAAAACTAGACAGAAACATTGTAAAAAGGAAAACTACAGACCAACATATCTTATGAACATAGTTGCAAACATCTTCAAAAAATATTAACACTAGAATTACAAACCATAACCAAGTGTGATTTATCTTACTTATACAAAAATGGCTTAATAGTCCAAATCAATTAATTTAATCTATCAGCGGGATGAAAATGAACAAACTATAATCATATCAATAAATGCATAAAAAGCACTTGACAATAACCAGTGATCATTCATGACAAAAAAAAATCAGAAAACTAGGCAATTTTCTATCTGGAAATAATGAAAAAATTCTTCAGTTTGATAGTGAACAATTGTAAAAGCACAATAGCTAAAATTTTATTTAAGGTTGAGAATTAGTTTACCTGATCAAACTAGGAATTAGGTAAAGGTGCTCACTTTCACCATTATGCAGGAATCCCTCTCTAATGAAATCAGACAAGAAAAAGAAACAAAAGATACAGATAGGGAGGAAGAAATAAAGCCGTATTTCTTCACAGATGCCCTGGTAATGTAAATACAACATCACAAAGAATCAATGATGTTAATATATAGGTATAGTTCTATCAAGTTCACAGGTAGGAATACTCAACATTTTCCATGGCAGTTATTAGCAACTGAGCTATAATGTTTTTGTTTTTTTCGTTGTTTTTTTTTTTTGTGTGTGTGTGTGTGGTGCCGGGGATCGAACTCAGGCCCTTTATAATGTTAATAAACTATCGGTTTCATTTTATTTCTGATTCTGATAGCACATAACTTTTCTCTCATTATCTCTCCTCTTTCTCACTTCTCTCCTTTTCCTTCCCCTTTCATTCCTTTCTCTTTCCTCCCCACCCTTCCCTTCCTCTTCTCTTCCCTTCTCTCCTCTCCTCATCCTCACCATTTTCTTCCTCCTTCTCCTCCTCCTCCTCTTCCTCCTCTACCTCCTCCTCCTCCTTCCACTCTCTCTCTCTGTCTCTCTCTCTCTCTCGCTCTCTCTTAGGTACCTATTAGGTATCTTTTATTGGCTTATCTGCTTCTCCATGAGTGATGTTGAGTCTACTGATGTGATTTACTGTCTACATACATACATATTTACGTATGTATGATAGGGTTTCTATTTCACTCTATTAGTTTCTCTGTCTAGTTGAATGTCCCTTGTCTCCATACACGCCATACATTTTTTCCATTTGCTCTTTAAAAATTAATTATGCATTATAAAGTGTCTGATAGTTCCAAATACTAGGTTATTTTCACTCTGGGTCTTTGTAGTTAGTTAGTTTGCTTAGTGTTGAGACTTGAACACAGGGCTATTACATGCTAAGCACACACTCTTACCACTAAACTACAGTCCCAGACCCAGGGCCTATTTGTCATATTTCTTTTGGCAAGTGGTTCTGATTTTTGCTTGTTTTCAATTTTAACAAAATGCTAGGCATCATAACGTCTTGTATAACTTATTAGAAACTAAAATATATAGTATTTTTTGGAAACATGCTTGTCTCTTCTCAATGAATGAACGTGGAAGATTGAGTCAATCATGTCAAGAATTAAACGGCAGGTTTCACTGTTGCTCTGACCACCTTCAGTTCATCACAAACCTCACATCCCTCAGGGGTCCTCGGTATTTATGGAGTGGCGTCTTGATGCCAAAGGGTGTTGTCCCCAAAGTTTGTATGCCGCTGTCCCTTTGCAGCTACCACTACGTATCTCCACTGCACAAGATGTGTTTTGCAACGCTGTCATCTTACCCTTACTGTCTGCTGCTCCGAGCTTGCTAGCCTGCCAAGAAGAGACAGGGGCTGTTTGTTCCAGTCAAACTTCAGTCACAGAGAGCCTTGAAGGTGGGAGTTTCTCAGCATCCTTGTCCTCATCCCTATGGCCAAAATCGACCTCTGCTTTGCTTCTGAAGTGAAACCTGTTGCAAGAGTTTATCATCATCTCTTGTGCCCTTGAGCTATAAGACACCTCAAATGGCGTTGTTATAGAATCCTTGACTCAGTATATTTTCTTTTTACATTTTTCATTATTTTTATTTATTTATTAGCAATGTCTGCATTACATAATGTTTACATTCCTTCTGTGGAGAGGGTACATGTGCATAACACATCTCAATACCTTTCTTCATTCACTTGCCCTCCGCCTCCCTCCATCTCTTAATCCCCTCCTCATTTGAGAAATAGCTCTCTGCATCTTATTATTTATCTTTTATTTTGCTCATTATTTATAATTTAGGTTAATTGCATAAGAAAAACTATGCGATATTTAAGTTTCTGTGTCTGATTTATTTCATCTAGCACTACGGTCTCAAGGTGCATCCATTTTCCTTCAGAAGGCTCAAGTTTATTTTTCTTTATGGCAGAGTGGTACTCCATGATTTTAATGAAGGAGTAAGAGTTTAAATGGTTACTTCATTCTATCTTCAATTACACGTGTTTCAGATAAATTTCATTCTGTTCTTTCTAGTTTTAATTATTTGGACATCACATTAAATGAGACTCTTCAGTAATATAGAGATCTAAACCATCAGAAACAAGCACATATTTTCTTTTCTGTATCATGATTGACAGCCAGTATGTATTTGCTTTTCTGATTCCTCTTATTTCTAGCCTTATAATTTTTCTGAAGCAACTCTTCTGGATCCTGGACATTATTCTTAAATTTTAATTGGAGAACTACTTTACTTTATTGAATTCCACTCTAATTTACAGTGGTTAATTATCAGAACAGCCACCGTGAAAAGGAATTCCCTGGAGTATTTTTGATGTTTTTCAAATCACAGATGTGAATGACTTTTTCCCTTTGTGGTAAAAGAAATCAATCAGGCAGAACAGTGTACCCGGATAATTTAGAAATTATATATGAGAAAAAGAGTTCTACACACAACTACAATTCGAGGTTTTCCTGTCCAAGGTCTCATCCAATCAATCATAGTTCCTGATTTCACACAGTCTTTGTCTCTTGTACTGAAGCGTTGAAAGCCAAGATTAATAATGGCAGCAGAGGACTGTGGGTTTTGAAAAGATGATGACAAGATATCTTTGGAAAATCTTCTCAGTATTACCCCAAATTGTATAATAGATCATTATAAAATTTTTCAGACAGATTGTGTCATGTTATTTGCCCCTTGTTAAATGGTTCATTAATTTAATCTGTTTGTTTTTATGTGTGAGACACCACTGTTTTGACTATAACAAATTCAGTTGGCTTTTTCCTGGCCATTTTCATAATCTTTCATTGCGTATTTGCTCCATTGTGTTTGAAACAAAAATTGTAGTTGACACTAAATTTTAAAATACTATTGTAGTCAGTGCTTACAAAAGTTTGTGGAGCTGGGGCAAAGCTCTTCAAAAGACTGCACATGCTCTGAGTCAGAGTTAATGCAGGGTGCAGAAATTTACAAGATTAGCTTACAATATATGCTTACTGAACCAAATATAGAAAGACACAAGAGATCCGTCTGCACACTAGAGATCTGGAGAATCCAGCCAAAGACCTGGAGCCTGCAGCACTGTCCTGTAAGAGTCCTCCCAGGAGGCCAACGAATCTGCCATGGAAGACTGAAGGGTCTGCACCGGAAAGCCCAAAGACCAGTACTGGAAGGTAAAGTGTCTGTGCCAAAAGCCAGGAAAGGATGCTCAAAGCGAAGGCGAAGACTGGAGCTCCTCTGAAGAGAACAGCACCATCCTTGGCAACAGCAAGGAAAACCAGTGGCTCCCGAGATCTTCCAAGGAAAATCAGCTGAATCCTTCCCTTCCATTCTCCTTTGATACTGTTAGAATAACCATGCTTGCTCAAATCAGCTGGACATTCCCACTAAAGTTAACCATTAATTAATCACCACAGATAATGAGTTAAAAATAGTGATCAAATTAATATATTTTATGTTCCTTCAATTTTGGCTAGTCTGATTTATTTAAACAGTAGGGATGAAGAAGTTAAACTCATAAGTAGGATGGCCATTTGGGCAAAGCAAGGGGAAAGATAACCAAAACAAATCTTCTGTTTCTTTTGTATGTACCTCTGTACAACCAGCTATAACGCATAGACCTAAAAAGAATAAAGTGATACAGACAGTATTTTAAAAAGTATTTCTGATGCATCAGGCTCTGTGGAATAAAAGTTAAACTTATCAGCATTTGTGGGATAGGAAAAGCTTATTTGAATCTTACCCCATCTATGCTTCTGCCTTCCCCTGAATTTTTTCCTAAACATGCAGTACTTTGAAGAATGAATTTATTATTGACTTCCAACATATGATGCTATTTGGGACATCTGTGTCCTCATTTATGCCACTTCCTTCTGTTACTTCTGTTTCCTGAAATATCCTTCCTAATACTGCCCATACAAAGCTTAATGTCCAGTCAATGTCACTTAGTATCTCTGTATTTTCCTTTTATCATAATAGTGCCTTTTATTACAAAATCTATACTACTGATTTTCTATTCTTTTTACATTTTTATTCTATGCAAATTATGGATTTGTTTTCCTACTAGACTGACTAGCAAAGAAGTACAGATATTTTAGTGATTTAATATTCTCAGCATCCTAAGATATTACTCCTCATTTGTCTCATATGATATGTATTCATTGTGTGATAGATGACTGAGTTATACATTTGATTGTGACAGACTGGATTATTGAATAAAAGAATGCATTAGTGATTAGTTGATTCAGAGGAAAGTATGGTGAGAACAGCCTAGTTCTCTTTCTATTTGAGGAGGACAAGTTTAGCACATACTTTTGCCAATAACCCCATTATTGCCCATCTGTAGAGAATTATTTCAAAAATTTTAATAAAACAAGAAAAATAGATGCGAAGACTTTGTCTTCCTTTATCTCTCCAACCCCAACTCCAATAAAAACAAGCTCTCTGATTTGCAAAGTTCAGATATTTCATCACAATTATGTTGCTATTATTATTAATGGCAATAACAATAACTGTATATTATGCTTTGTGTTTTGAAGCATTTGATTTTTACAATGATTAATGATCAATAACCAGAGTGTTACTAATCCAGCAAATACTAACTAGTTGCTGGGAGTAGAGCCCAGGTGACTCAGGCTGATGGTTCCTAAACCTGTGTCCACTGATAGCCTCACCAAACTCTCAGAGTTTCCAGCAAGCAAAGACGCTGGCTTACACTGATAAGACACAAAAACACAAAATCAATATGTGACACTAGAATAACAACTTGCTAATTTTCCATGAGCTGTTTAACATTCTGGATGAATCAACAATAATATCATTCTCACCAAGATTGTCTTCCTAGCTAGATACATACTGCCAAGGTATCAGAAGTGTAATCAGAATCAGATAAAGGGATAATTGGAATCTCGGTATGGGCTGTGTAGTTAATGGCACCAGGTTCTGGTGGCCTGCCAGGCAGTCCAGACAGTAACGCCACCCCAAGAGGGCGCCTTCACTCAGCAAGTGGCCAGAAGGTATGTGTGCTGCTCGGGATTTGCTTTGTCACTCACTGCTCTACCTGTCTCTTCGCTGATGCCTCCTCTCCCTATGAATTCGCTCAATATGACAATGTCTTCACACAGTGTATCTTTGCAGTTTGCCGGCCAGCTGTCTCCTTAAGTCAGTTTTGAGTATTTCCACTCTGCCCCACTATGAACACGTGAGTGGGTGTTTGTTGTAGTTATAAAGCTGACACTGTGCCCAGTATTTTCCTTTTATAAATTAATTTTTCCAATAACCCTTGTGATAGCTACCTTCTGTTTATTCCTGTTTTACAAGTAGGAAATGAGGTATTGCAGAATTTACATAATCTCCTGAATGTGAATTATTCAAAGTATTAAGTGGAGGACTTGGGAAAATAACCCAACTCGATCTGCACTCCAAGACTAAGATCTTGAAGTTTATATAGTAATTATGAGTTGATTTCATTCCCTCTTAGAAGGCAAGTTGATTTCCATTTCCTTATTGTCGAGGACAGGTTATTATCGCCAACACATGGCTCTTACTGTAGCATCTGTTGTTAAACTCTTTTCACAGAGGAGGACGGCGATGCTCAGAGGGGATGGGAGACTGCCCAAATCATTCGTGGGGGGGGGGGCAGAATGCAGACTTGCCTGACTGCAGTATCTTTATTGTCTTATTCCATCATACTTGTGGAAAGTTTTCCTATCTCCTCCCATGAGCCAGACAAAGGGATGGGATTCTAGACTTCTGTTGGAGAGAAGTTGTTTTCCAATGGCTGAGTCACATGGAGTATAATATCCCAGACTCTTAACAATACGTACTGTGACTCTGTGTGATCAGAATTTTTCACCCACGTTAGATTCTGACATGTAAGCATTTAAAATCCTGCGGGGGAAAGTTATTCGTCTGTTTACACTGGCAGTACTCCCAAATGAATTCTAACTTCCTCCCCACAGGTGACTGATTTCTATTCTATTGACTGATAGAATGTTTCTATGTATAACTTACACTTGAATTAAAGTATGTTCTTATATGATCAAATTATCTACAAGGTAAATATTCTCAAATATATTAGATTTGCAAATGACTTTGTTGGATGAAAAAATATAGACAGCCTTCCCTGCTTGAATTAGTTTTCGCTGAATTTTCAAATACAAAATGGTTGACAAAATAATTTTGCTTCCTCAGCCCCAATCTACAATGGTACAGCAGGAGGAAAACACATTGTATAGAGACTTAAGCATATTAATATTCATTCTACTAGCAAACAACAACATATATAGCTATCAAAACTAATACCATCATAGTAATGTCAAACAAGTTATGAGTCACAAAGCTTCCATTATATTTCAGGGATAGTGGGCTCCTGTTTTCACAGCACTGTCCCAGACAGCTGTCTCAGTAAGTTCAGGCTGCTACACCATCATGCCCTGTGCTGAGAATTTAAAAATACTAGCAATTCATTTTTCACAGTCTGCAGTCTGAAAGTCTGAGATCGAGATGCCAATATTGTTGGGTTCTGGGTAGAGTTCCCTTCCAGAACTCAGACTTCTCATTGTGTGTTCACATGGCAGAAGGAGATTGACAGCTTTTGGATTTCCTCGTTTAAGGGCACTAATCTCATTCATAGGGGCTCTCCTCTAAGAGCTAATTACCTCCCGAAGGCCCTATCTCCTAATACCATCAACGTGGGGATAAGAATTTCACCGTATGAATTTTAATGAACACAAACATCCAGTTCATTGCAGTATCTATTTTAGTTGCCTTTGTAAAATCAAGGAGAGGCCAAAAAAACAATCATAATCTCCATGAATAGGTGACTCAAAATTACAGTTACTATGCCAAGCATGATCCCACTAGTCAATCTTATACAAGGACTAGATCACACAGGTATCAAAAGGACAGTGAAGGGGCAGTGAGGAGCCCACAGATTAGCAGCACCAGGAAGACATCCTAGGCTGGAATACAAAAGAAAGAGGCATTTTTATACTGGCGCCACTGAGTGGGATCTGAGAACACCAGCAGGGCCGACTGTCAGAAACTGGGGCCAGGTGGGTGCAGCTGCTGACTGAGATATTGTCAGAGACAGAGTGTGGGGAGGATTTCCTGTAGATCAGAGGACAAATTTCCCTAGCAGAACGTGGGCTAATTAGAGGATGTGATTAGCTTTAAACCTGAGTTCTATCTAGATCATTATGCTAATTTTATCTATTGAAAAATACTAATTATATGATTTGAAGCAAAATTCTTAATGCTCTGGATCTTTAATTCTTTGTTTCAAAGAACTTTTGTGAAGGCATTTGGCAACACAATGGGCCTAGAACTCAGATCTCATAAAACTTGTAAGATTTGGGTCTTCAAGCTGCCTCTACCTACCACTGTGATCTTAAATGGACTAATAGTTTGTATTTTCATCAAAACCATCATCTTCCCATTTTGTCAGTTCCCTGCTTGAACAATATCTTGTATATAGATGGTAAATTTTGCAAAGTGTGTATGATTGTTGATTGAGTGTGTCAACTTGAATGAATACGATCCAACTAAACTGGCTCAGCGTAGTTCTGGGTGTGGAAGACGCATCCCAGGGAAGATTATTGTCAAAATGCTATAAAAGGTAAACAGAGAAGGAAGGCTGCTTCTGTTTCCTTCAGGGGAGCTCCAGTCTTGGCTTTCACCTTGGATGTCTCTCCTGGCTTTCAGCACAGACGCTTCAGCCTTCAGCATCTGCCATTCAGCCTTCTGGTGCAGGCTCTTCCAGTGCACACCCTTCGGCTTCCTGACACAGAATCACACGGGTCACTACAAGGAGCTCCAGACTTTTGACTGGCTCCTTCCAATCCCCATTGCACAGACTGACCTTTTATACTCTTCCACACTGACTCTGCAGGAGGCCATGGTAATCCAATCTCTAAATTCTTATGTATTTGTACATCTTGTATCTGCTTCTCTAGTAAACAATGATACAGTGTGAATAAAATCTCATCTGCAGGCTGAAAGTTGAAGAAGATATAATAAATTGTTCCTCTCAAAAAATTGGTAGAATAGCTCCATCGCAGCTATACACCTACAGAAATGCCTGAGCCACTGGGATTGTGTTCCCTGAGGAATGAGCCATGGGACAGAAAGGGGACACCCTAACTCATAAAAGGGTTAAGACTACTAAAACTCTCACAGCTGGGGAAGCAATCAAAATGTAGAGTTGCATTCCAAGATGAGCAAGATTTGGGTGACCTATTACAATTTTTTCTTGGAATTCCACTGAAGTATACTTCCGCTGAAGTATAAGGCTGAGAGTGCCAGTCACACAGTCCAAAATCCAGGAAGATTAAAGTTTTTACTGGAGTTGAGAAGAAATAAACCACAGAAGACAACTTTCTGCCAGTACCCCCTCAAGTAAAACTCTCCAACACTGAGAAAATTTCAATCTTAGGGAACACGTAAATTTACAGGTTGGAAACCCATCCTGATTCCAGTCTTTATTCTGTAGCAAGGCTTCTTCTTCTTTTTGTTTTGTTTTTTTAACTCACGGGAGACAATCAGCAACAACCTCTTGACAGGCAGTTTGCTAAAGATGTAGCCATGAGAAGAAGAGTTGTGTTAACTAAACAACAGACCACTGATATTCAAGAAGAAGGGGCTAACAGTTGCTTGTCTCTCTGTCCCTCTCTGAATCCACAGACCCACTTCCTTCTGCAACCATACAAGCAAAACTTATCTGTCCCAAGGAGCACAGCTAACCAAGCCCTAAAATACTTTTCGCCTCTTGGTGGATGATAGCAGGAAAAGTGAGATAAGGAATTTGAAGTACAGAGAGAGAGCGAGTAAGGTTATACAGTTTAATCATCTCGGTTAAGTTATTAACGCTTCAGTATATAGGGAGACAGGGCACTGATGAAATAATAATAACCAAAAAAGATAAGAACGAGCAATGCGCTAGATCCATCAGAAAGTCTATCAGTAATAACACTGTCATTGATACATATGTAATAGAGAATGTGTGAAAGTCATCACTGGTAAATCACTTCCAATAGTTTTGCCGTAATAGCACAATGTCTCATCAGATGACTGAATCTTTTTCTCTGGACGTGCATTTAGGAAGAGTTGACGTAAAGTAATCTGGAGATATTTTTCCTCTGCAGTAGATACAGGAGCAGGAAGTGAACCTCTTTGCCTAGCTATGCCCAAGGGTTGTGCGTTCTCTAGTATTTAATTTTCTTTAGGGCCTCAAATAGGCCAGCTGCCTTTTCTGCCCCCACTGGAAGGGAATTATACTAAAAGACAATTAGATATGGAGTATAAGGGTTAAAATTAATGTACTTTATAGGCCATCTTCTCTATAATTCTCTTTCTATTTTTTATTTGATGCCAGGCGCCTAAAAAGTGAAGAGTCTACTTAGAAGTTTTAGAGCTAAAGGATTTGAAAGTATTTGGATACACTTTATATAGGGTAGAAAAATGTTACTGTTTTATTAAGGAAAGGATGTTAAAATACTTTAATTCAGCTCATTATTTTTGTTTTAAATATTTCTGTAAAGCTGGCTTGCCTAGAAATGTGTTGACTTTTGAAATACATGAGTTTTTATATTTTGGATTTTCTAAAGTATGATTTTTTTTTCTAGAATGGGTCTAAAATACCTTGAGAGTCTAGTTCAGTTCCATCATTTTTTGATAAGGAGAAGAAAATACCTGTCTTTCTAAAAGTGATCCAGAAGTTAGGAGTCAGAAGGATTTCCATGTAACCATAAGTCTTCAAACATTGCTCTCATGATAATGACTACATAAGATTAATGTGAAAGAATAAGAACTAATCATTCCACTGGAGTATGAGGAAGATGAGTCGGGATCTGAGAGTCAGTGCTTAGTGGTGATGCAGTAGTTAATACGAAAGTAAAAAATTGATCTTTCAGAATGCACGAGGTATTACCAGGTCCAGCCTCCTGCCCTCCAGGATGGACTGGGATACAGCTTCCCTGAGTTCATCCTCTTTCAGCCATGATTTAAACTCCTCTCTTTGCCTGCCAGTGTTTCAGCATGCTGACTTCCCAGAGACCAGTCCGTACAAGCCCAAGTAGAAATTTCCTTCAGTTGATAATATGGTCAACATCAGAAAGGCCAAGCAAGAGTCTTCAACTCATCCCCAGTATTCATAGCAGTTACTCTCCTGCAGCCAGCCGTCTTTCCTGGGCTAACCAAACCCTTCTCACTTATCGATGGTGTGTAAAGAACTCTGCAACATGCTTAGCTCCTCCACCGCACTTGGCTTGGGAGAAGCATTTCTGGAGATCACAAACAGAACAGGCATTTGGAAGTCCCGAATGACCAGAATAGTGCTCAGTACTGGGTCCCTCTAATCTTACGTATGCGCTCGTCAGATAACTACATAAACTCATTCATTATCAAGCCTCGACAATCCCAGATTGATCACCACCCAACAAATGAATCTTCTTTCTTCCCATCTGATAATAGCCCACTATTATGATTATGCTTCCGAACAGGAATAATGCTTCAGCTATCCATCAGCTGAAAGCCAAATGTGAAGTTCACCCCAAAGCAAAACAAGCAGTTAGCTAGGCAATTGCTTCATTTTCCAAAGTTTTACATTAAATTCAAATGTTATTTGAGGTTCACTGCCACTCAGATTAAATTGACATTTAGAAAGAAAATATGCACTCTTTCTTAACCTTTAGAAATAACATAGGATTTAGACATTTCAATCTTGCTCCTTTCTCCTTTACTTGTGTTTCTTATCCATTTTTTTCAGTACCTAAACAATTATTTCTGAACCTTTGATAGGATATGAGGAGCTGATCAACAGCAGCAATGACTGGGGACACTGCAGCATGGTAATAAAACTATGGAGAACAGTTTATTTCATTTTCCCTGTAATTTTATTTATCTCGGTTTTTGGAAATCAATTACAATGAGAAAAAACGAAGTTTTTCCTTTCTCTTAAAGGGTAAGGTTTAAAATTTTCTTAAAACAGACAGAAATATTTTCTTTTTTTTAAACTTTATTTTATTTCAATGGTACATTTTAGATGTACATAGTGACAACATTCATCATGGAGGATTTGTACCTGTACGTGATATATCTTGTTGGTTCTTTTTTTCCCGTTCCCCTCCCC
Organism: Hystrix cristata; assembly: GCA_004026905.1. Classification (NCBI taxonomy): domain Eukaryota; kingdom Metazoa; phylum Chordata; class Mammalia; order Rodentia; family Hystricidae; genus Hystrix; species Hystrix cristata. The sequence continues at coordinate 11,727 of PVJO010011481.1, read as the reverse complement.
TCCCTTCACCCACTCCTACCTCCTTATTTACAAAAGCTTTGTTTCCATTTTTTCCTTCCATTTCTTATTTCTCTGGTCCCTCCATTCCTTTCCCCCTCCCAATATTTTCTTACTAAACAAAAATAGAGGAGATATATTTAAATGTATATAGTATTGTCAAATTACTCTTCCCAATCTTTAATCAAGGATAAAATTGAAACCAACTTCTTTTGCCTAAAATGTTAACAGTGAGTTATAATATTTCTTATGCAAAAAGGTGAGACTGTAAAATTAATGGTGGGGAATGGCGGCCAAGAATTTCTTCATGAAGGAGCATGAGATGCTGGCAGGTCAGCAGTCAGGCCTTACATGAAGTTTCTTCGGGGTTTATTGATGCACAAGAAAGAGAACAGTACAATTTGATGGCTCAGGGACCTATACAGAACAAAGGGTGTGTATTCTTTAAGAGTCAGTGATAAGGCAACTGTGCCACCAAAAAGCTGAGACAGACATGTATAATGGTCAAAAGGCATTTTTAAGCGGCTTTAAAACATAAAGGCATATGATCTAAAGTCATTAATTTATGAGCAGAAGAGTAGATTGATGTGAAAGCACTTCAGAAGATAGTCTATTGCCCAATTTCTTTTTTGACTACATGTCTAAACAGAAGATTGTCCACACTGTCACAGTATTGGAGCAGAAAGTAGAGGTTCAGGGAACCTGGGTTATAAGCCTTATCTTGTTACTGACTGAGCATGAGCCCTTGAACAAATCATGTGTGTAAAAAATTGCTATGTCCAGTATCTAGTTAGTTTCTGTTACCACTTTACATTTAAAGAATGAGGGCCACTTTGAGGAAAAGACTGATCTTGAGAGAATGGCAGGGAATATACAAGATGAGTTTGACACATTTTTAAAGAAGCACTCAAAAAACCCAAAATGGATTAAAAACGAGAACTTAATAACCCAAACATAAAACAGTGACATGTACACTAGGTCCTATAGTAACTTTATGTAGTTGTGACTTAATCCTGCATCTATGTGGTTGTTTACATAGCTCAATGTCATAAGTACAAGGCACAATGTATTGTGATCTGTAAGGTTGTGTAATGGCCTGTAGGTTTGTGTAATTTTGGATAAATTTTAATAAAAATCTATTTAAAAAAAAAAGCTTGTAATCTCAGCACTCTGGAAGGCTGAGGCAAAAATATCTCAAGTTCAAATTTACTCTGTGCAAATTAGTGACTAAGAAAGACCTTGGCTCAAAAATAAGCAAATGAATAAATAAAAAAGACTATGGAGGTAGTTCAGTGTGCAGATGCTGGGTTCAATCTGCAGTACAAGAAAAAGAAAAAAAAAGCTAAATCTAAAAGGGACACAGAAGCTGTACTATAACCTACACAAAAAATAAATAGTTACATATCCATGAAGATATAAATAAATAGTTGTGTGCATTTTAAAATGGGGACCAGTGGACAAATCTTCCATGCAGAAGCATTTCAAATACTGTACATAACGACTTTCCCCTTGAGGAGATGGACACAGCTCCTTGTTGCTTAGGTGTGAACGAAGCTTATTGACTTGCTTCCAAAGAGGATAAGCAAAACAGAGATGATGGGATTTTTCCAGTGAAAAAGCCCGAAGAACACTAACTTCAACTCATTCCAGGTGACTCGTGCAGATGTCTGGTGTCCTGGATGTGATGTGGTCTGAATAGCACTTTGCATCTATGGTCTTTCTCTCAGTACTAACACTCCACTCATGGGGAAATCAAATTGAGATAAACCTCAATGGAGGGGTACTCTGCAAAATGCCTGACCGCTCTTCTCAAAGTGTCAGCATTGGCCAATTACTATGGAATGTCTCTAAAATGTCATAGGGCAGAAAAGCACAGGGAGGTGTAATATGTGTCCTGGGTGAAATTTTAAAACACAAAAAGATTGTTAGGGACAAATAAATTAAATGTGAATCTATTTAGTTAATAATAGTGCATCGATATTGGCTTCTTAGTTGTGACAAATGTTCTACAGTAATGAAAAAACATTAGTAGGAGAAACTAGGTTCAAAGTATTTGGAAATTATTTGTACTATACTATCTTTAAAAAATTTGTCTGTTTTAGGCTGCATTTTAAAAACTGTCTTTTAATGTTCCTTCCAGCTTCAGTATCGTATGACATTAAGTTAGTTGGCTTTTCACATTATTGTGATCTTCACTGAGAAATGTGTTATTTCAACAAGGAAGTTTCTATAGATATATTCATGTATTTGCATCAAATAAGTAAATAAATCATCTGATATCTTACTTAAAAATATATAAATATAGAATAAAATTTGGAAAGTTTTAAATACCCTTAAACCCATCGCATTCAAAACTATTTTTATTTTTCTGCATAAATGTATTCTCATTTTAGCAATTTATGCTATGGCAAATGTAATTCATACCACAATTTGAATGTTGATGAACAACAATGCACATTTAAAGGAAATTTAAAATAATTCTCAAATGTTTTTCTTATAGACATATCTCAATAAACATTTCTGTTAATATGGATTTTTCTTCTGTTAGATTATTTTCAGAATAAAATGAGGAATTGTTAAGCATCTGAATGACTTTTGTTATCTAGTCATACTTTTTACTTAAAAATTTATATTAGTTTCAAAGACTGTAAATCCCAAAAATGTATAGAAATGTCTCAAAAATGCCAATTTGTGCTTCATCTTATAAAGAAAATATTAATAAAAGTAAATTATAGTTTTAAAATTGGGGTAAATATTCGTGGCCCGGAACCAACTCCTTCTCTGCCCCCATGTTCTCTCTGAGTATGTGAGGATAATTCTAATAATTTTTGAACAAGGCTGCTGTGATAATTTAATAAGATAGTATGGGAAAGTCCATAGAACAAGACTTGGCATATAGTAAATAATTAGTAGCTATTATAACTATAAAGATTTTAGTTATGATAAACTTGAGAGCTCCTGTGTTCTTTTTCTTGGTTTAATACTCACCTCCATCCCCAGATGTAGGCACTATCACAATTTTGGTATAACTCCTTCTAGACCATGGTCTGATATCTTTTTTACGTAATTATGTCATTAACAAACATGATATAAGATAACAATACATCATTTTATTTGTGTTTACTCTCCACATTTTCCTTCATACAATTTGACTATATCTATTATTTATTAACTCATTGACATATTCTATTGAATTTGTATGTACATTTATAGGACATCAACGTTAAGTACTTCTTGCTTTTAATGGAAATACTTTTTCTAAACTGTTATTGTCCTAATTTTTCTTTAGATTTTTTTGGTTTTCATTTAGAAGGTTTTTTTTTTTTAATGGAAATCTATAGATCTTTCTTTTTTGAAATTTCTCTTTTGTTACAAGTATTTTTTTCTGCATTTTTGGTAAATATCCCATCCTGCATTCTATTAGTTTTATTGTTTGATTTATGAAAATTAAAAACATAAACTGAAGGGAAAATGGGCTCTTTAATAAATGGCCCTGGAACAACTGGCTATCCACATGCAAAAAAAACTAAATCTAGATGAATATCTCTCACCATGTACTAAACTAAAATCAAAATGGATCAAAGAACTAAATGTGAAAACAGAAACAATCTGCTGGACAAAATAGACAAAACTTGAAGTCATGGGCATGGGCAACATACCCCCAATTGCACAAGAAATAGTACCATGAATCAACAAATGTGGTCACATCGAGTTAAAAAGGAAACAACCAAGTGGTGGAAAAATAGCCTATGAAATGGGAAAAGGTTTTGCCAGCTATTCCTCAGGCAAAGGATTTGTATCTAGAATACACAAAGAACTCAAAAAAAAAAAAAATTAGGCCACCCAAAATAAAAGACTGCATCAAAAAAATGGGCATGTGAAATGAATAGACACTTCTCAAAAGAAGAACTACAAATGGCCAAATGAAGAATATTTATCATCTCTTGCCATTTGAGAAATACAAGTTAAAACCACACTAAGACTCCATCCTACTCCAGAAAGAATAGCTATCTTCAAGAAGTCAAATAAGAAATGTGAGGCTGCCGGGAAAAAAGAACCCTTCAACATTGCTAGTGGGAATGTAAACTACTACAACCATTATGGAAATTAGTGTGGAGAGTCCACAAAAAACTAAAACTAGAAATTCCATTTGACTCAGCTATTTCTCTTCTGTACATCTTCCTGACAAAGCTAAAAACAGCATATTACAGTAATACATGCATATCCATGTTTATAGTACCACAATTCATAATAGTTAAACCTCAGAACCACCCAAATGCCCATCAAGAGATGAACAGGTAAAGAAAGTATGGTATTTATACACAATGAAACACTACTCTGTGATAAAGAAGGATTAACTAGAGTCAATTTTAGGAAAATAGATGCACCTTGAGACCGTAATGTTCAGTGGAATGCACCAGACACACAAACTTAAATATCACATGATTTCTCTTATATGAGAAACCCCCCAACAATAAATAAAGGACACAATAAAGTATAGATAATAAGAAGTAGGGATATTGATCTTTCTCGTGGGAAGGGGATTCAGAGATAAACAGAGGGGGAAGAAGGGGAAGGGGTTAAAAAATAAATTAAGATGTATCATGTACACGTACCAACTCTCCATAAGAAATGTTACCATTATGTATTGAAGAAATGTACTAATAAAAAATTAAAACCAAAAAGAGAGAAATTAATGTTGTAATTTTTCTGGATATTATAATAATTTATTACAAGAGAAATAAAATCTTATAATTTATTTATCATATTTCTACCTAGTTATCAACTGTGCGGGCTTGTAGTTGAATAATCAAATTAAATTTCAATGACCTCTCCCAACTTCTCAGAAAATATGCAAGAGTGCATGGCCTTCATCAATATTCCAGGTGCTTTCTGTTTTCAAGATTTGTTTGTTTGTTTGTTTTGTTGGTTTTTTTGGACAGGGTCTTGCTATGTAGTTCAGGCCGGCCTTGAACTAACTGTATACCCCAGGCTGGCCTTGAACTCACAGCACTCTTCCTGCCTCAGCCCCCCGAGTGCTGGAATTACAGGCATGTTCTACAACTCCTGGCTTCCAGGTGCTTTCTCTTTAAAAATTGGTATAGGACAGAGAACACTAGCTAAATATCTTCCCAGATTCTCTTAAAGTGTGCAATGGTAGTAAAAACAAAAAAAGTATCCCACATATTTTTCTCCTGGGCCCCTGTCACTACTGTCATGGATAGATTTAGTAGTAGCTGTATGCAGGATTTTATCTTGAATCCAATTAAGAAACTATATAAATGTAAAATGAATCCAAATGCTCTAATTTTCTTCTTCCAGTCATTAAATGAAGAAAGACATCAAACACTGGAAATTAGGGCTCCAATAAAATTGTTTAGAAAAGAAATTAAACTATCAACAAATCCTCTAAAACCTCTTTATTTTAAATTACACATGCTTACAAAATTACAACTATATATATTAAAGACTGTAAGACAAACTTCACGTGAAAAGAATCTCGCACAATATATTTGACACAATCTTGGTAAAGGAGCAATTAAACAAAATTTATTAAAACATCCATGAACCTGTTGAATTGATAATTTAACAGGCACTGGAGTCTGTTCCCATTTGAAATACATTCTCAGAGTTACTTCGGAAGTGAAGGGGGTTAACAATAACTTCGCGGTCACTCTGCGGATTCTTAGCGCTCTCTGTTGCTATGTCTGCAAACACACCATGGAGGGTAACAAAAATTTTGCCATAACTAGGGAATCCACTTTATGATGGATGGATTGTTTCTTGGCTAGTCAAGCCAAGGTGTATTATAGACAAAGTGGTAGCAGAGAATGAGCATTAGATGGCTCTTAATCTCCATGTGCTGGGCAACATGCTGCCTGCTATGGTGATATGCAAGAGTGAAATTTGTCCTGCCAGTCATTGAAGAACACGGATGACACAGAGAGGGACAGTAGTCAGGGAACACTTGAAAGAATTCTCATTTGTTATTAATACGCACATATACTAACTGTGATACAAGCACATAGAAAATTTAACAACTCAGCATGAGCTGTTAAGGATTTCCTGACGAAGTATAGGTAACACTGAAAGAAAAGTGGAATTTAGAGCGCCAGAGAAAAAGACAAAGAGCTAGTAAAATGTCCGTTTGGGGAAGTTTTAAGGCTTGAACATTCATACAGTTCATGGGTCTTGATGAGTCACTCGATATGGTTGATGCAGTCAGGGAGAAGAGAAAATGGAACAGAGACCTGAGATTGGGGCTGCACTGTGCGGAGCTGAACCTACATGGCATCACTGGGAGTGTGGTAGTGAGTTATTTAATATACTATTCTAGAAAGAAGGATTTTAAAGGTGTTTTAAAAGATACTGTTGGCCTTGGCATGAAGAAGAGCGGATTAGAAAACACACACACACACACACACACACACACACACACACACACACACAAAACACTTTAATAGATTAGAGATTGTTCTGGCCATTCGAACCAAGAAATCATAATGGACTGAGCACTTGAGAGTGAAAGTAGGGAAGAATATTTCTAAGCAAATGCTCAGGAAATTAATCCTCCAGGCTTACATTCTGACTTCTCCTGACAAAGGTGCAAAGAGGTGTTGTGCAGGGCGGGGCTTAATGACACCAGGAAAACCAAAGCGGACTTGGGTTAATGACAGTTCGGTTGTAGACTGATTGCATTAAAAACTACATAGAAATTTTAGAGGAATATGTGTTTTACTCAGATAGAAATATGAATGTAGAACTCTGGAGAGAGCCAGGAGCTGGAGGTACAGATTTTAGTGTTACTGGTTTATGGAAGGCCAGAGAAAGGGAAGAGGATCCTCACAGAAAAATGAAAGAGAGAGAACATCAGCAGGTGACTTCAGTCAGAAAGCCCACAGGCGTGTTGCCAGGTTCTGCCATTAATTGTCCCTATGACCTGGGCCTCTTATTGCTTAGAGAAAGAGTCGAAAAGACCTGCCTTCCCAAGCACTTAAAATTAGTTAAAATATGCATTGAAATAATAGGCAAATATGCTGCTAGCATTTCTAGAATTTTGATTATGATATATATCCAGTAGCACCTATATATTATGGTCACTGCAGCATTTCACTGATAAATAGGAAATTACCTAAATAATTTCAGCTAGAGATCATTTATATAAAATATGTATTTTTAGACTGCCAAAATCTTGTGGTGTTAGAGAATGCTATTACATCAAATGAAGAAAAGTAACAAAACTGTAAATATAGTACATTTATTACTATCAAAAAATCCACACAGAAAAAAGCTAGAAAGGTTTCCTAAAATCTTAACGATCATCAATGTGGGAATTTGGGGAGATGATACTAAAGGCGTCCTATGGGAGTCATCTTTCCACTCGAGGACTCCTATAACGATATTTGAGTTATGTTGTTACTATGATCAGTGGTTCTTTATTTTATTTTTTATTATTTTAAACCAAGAACATGTATTGGTACATTTTACATACAATGGTCACATTCATTACATTTATTTTGTACCTTTAAAGAATTGATTTCATTCCTGAAGCAAATTTGTATTTAGCATGTTCAATCTTACTTGTACTTGGTATCATGTGGAATCTTAAGAATGAAAAGACAATCAGAGAAATCTCTGCTCTCCAGTGGTCTCCTGTCATGGACAGATCACAGAAAGCTGAGAAAAGGACATACTCCCTGAGTCATGGAGCTGATAACGATGGTGGCGATGAGGAGGTGGCTCAAGAGCCTTTTCTTTTCGGGTCATGGCAGCAGAAAGCCACCACGTCTCTTGAAATTTTAGAGAAGTTCTCAGTGATAACTCTGCATTTTAATGACGTGTGTATGTGGCTGTCCTGTCGTACTTGCCTGCACCCTTCATGAGCACAGAGCTTGTTCTTTTTACTCACTCTCCACTTACTGACAAATGAATGGACTGTAGTAACTCATAACTGCGTTTGTGTATTACAGGAAATGAAAAAAGCAACCAGCTTTCAGCAAGAGGCCATTTCATTTCTTGCTATAGGGGACAGATGGGGAAAACACTGCATTTAATTTAGCTGGCTGCTTCTGATTTCTTTTTCATGAATTTTTTTTCTTGAGGGAAAAAATGGTTTTCTTTTAGATTTCTTTGATGGATTCATTCTGGTGTTCTCTTTAAGGGTTTTAAACTTGGTTTTGCCTACAGTAGAATTGCCCTCCAGATGTTTTGAGAAAGTTGAGTGATTGGGTTTGGGAACAGCTATCAATCTCTATCTCCGTAAAGGCCGGCTGATGTTTAGTGAATATGGTAGGCAGTGGTCCAAGGATTAATGTTAAGGAGTGTATTCGAAGTGCACTTGGCTACGAGCGTGACGTATATTACTACAGACTTGGTGATGAGAGTGTGTTTGCAGAGGTTAATTTATTTACAGGCAGGGGATATTGCCTCTCATATTCGCAGGTCTGTAAAGAAACAGAAAACATAAAAGTTGAATCTATAATTATCGTGTAATTTATTGCTAAGGCTGTAACTCCAGAGAGACTGGTATTCTATAATGTAAAATTTCCTGGAAGAATTATAATTCCAGCCCCACTGTTGTTATAACACAGATGTGTGACAAACAAAAAGCCAAGTGGGTCTCAGAGTTTCTGCATCAGTGCCCATGAGGGACTTGGTTTACTGCAGGATAACAAGGACATGCCTTGAAATTGTGCTTCAGAGAAGAACTTTACTATAGTAGCTCCTGGTTTCTATGACTTAAGTCATACTTTAAAACAGAAAATTGAGTAATGGTATACCAGGTATCAAATCTTGTACTGTAAACATTTATAGATGACAACTCTAGAGTAGGTAAGCTATAAATACCATGTAATACTCAGATAAATTGCACATTTCCCTAACATCTTCAGTGTAGAAAGAGTAAATTCCATTGAACAGGTGAAAAAGACTAAGAGGTGACTACAATCTGTTTTGATAATTTAAAAGGAATTATGCTTAGAAGATCAATTCTCAGTTCTCGTTATCCTGAGTAATTTAAAATTTGTCTTCATTATTTCAGAATTCTGATAGACATCCACTCATTTAAACATGTAATTATTGAGGTTTTTATGTGTAAATGACTTAGCCATCTAGGGGAGGTAGATATTTATAATCTTACTGATTGTCTAATTTATAACCTCATTATTGTTTCACATTTAAATGCAATGGTTAAAATAATATGTTTTGTTGCCCAAAAACAAATGATACATTATTATAAAATCTAAAATAGCAGCATTCTCCTCATAATACTCCCATAAGTAGTGATTATTAAAATGTTTATATAATTGTCTTCATAATACTGAAATCGCATGATCCACACTATTTTGTATCTTGTTTTTCTTCTTGCAAAAGAAAACAATTCATTTTTTTACATATCAGTAAATGTAGAAAGAATGTCCTTGCTGTTTTTAATGTCCAGTAAGTGTTCCATCCTATGATAGTAACTATGCTTCTACCAATGTGATAGTAACATTTCCAAGACTCTCATGAATTAAGCATTTTTAAACACTTTAATGCTTCTAGATTTAGTTTCCTTATTTATTCTCTAGTCCAGAGCAACTTTATTTCAAGTCACATATGTATGGACTAAACATTTTCTTTTTTCTTTCTTTTTTTTTAATTTACTGACCTCTTATATCTTACTTTTCATTCCATTTTCAGTTGGCTGCCAAGAAAATTACATTAGAGTACAGACTAAGCAATGAGTCCTCACCACTAAGCAAAATGCACACCTAGTGCAAGGTTCCATTTCTTCTGAAGTCCACCAATTTGCTATTCCGTACCCTCTCAACAGAACTTTCTATAGTTTAGTCAAACTAGATTCTACTCCCACACTTAATAGCACTGTAATTTTCCACATAAAATCTTGTCTTATTTTGAACACCCTCAAATATCTATTGTCATTTAAATTACAGTTCAAATTCTAGACTCTTTTGGGAATGGTTCTCTCTTGAGCTCTCATTTTGTACCAATGCAAAGAACTTAGTCTACTATTCTTGGCTACTCTACCAAATGGTTTGTTGACACATAGTTTCAGTCAACTGCAGAAGAACATAAAATTAGGTAGAGAGAATAGCCATACTACACGAAAATATAATGGAAAACTAACAATGTGACATGTGTGTCATATCAATTCTCATATTTCTTCATTTGCATATATATGTATATAAATATCAAACATTACAGTGAAAATAATTACTTTTATTGAAATTCTACTGCATGTGCCAGACATCATGCCAAATGCTTTAAACAGTCATCTGACTTATTCTTCACAATAAGGACAGCAGAAGTTTGCTATTTTTCACTCTTGTTTACAGATGCAGATATATGCAGTGAGGGTTCAACTAGTGTCCCGGATCACACAGCTCCTACACAGTAATCCAGGTTTTCAGAATTCCTAAACTGTGTTATATTACTCTCTTCATAATTTATAAATTCAACCAATAAAGTAGCCTTTGGAAGAACTAAATTGGCAGCCTATGACCCATGACCTGTGGGCTTTGAAGATTTATGAAAGCTCCCATTAAAGTTAAGCCAGGAGGAAAAAAAAAATTGTCCTTCAGAGATTGATTACTAAATAATAATGACATGAAATTGCTTAACGGGCAATTAAAAAATTATATTCTTAAAATATCAGGTAAATTACTATTTTAACTAAAAGGAATTTTCTTCTAGGTCTCAAAGGTCTAGACAGCTTGTCATTTTTTTACTGCTGCCTTATTCATTCTGCATGTAAAGGGACATTGCTCTTCATTTAAAGGTATTGACTGCAAATGGGTAATTCATCTTCATTCAAAGAAAATTATGGTTCATATCCTTCTGGAAAATTTAATCATTAGGGCAAATTTTGCCTGGATTTACTCTTTCTAGAAAAACCACATTTGTCAGAATGAATGGCCACTTTTCATGAGATATTTTCCTCAAAATGAGTGATAGTAGCTTCCTCAATTTCTCTCCTTGACAGCAGTTTAACCATCTGTATTAGTTGTCTGCAGTTGTTTTAAAAATTACCACAAATGTAGTGGCTTAAAACAACGCAAATTCGTTCTGATAGTTCTGTAGATTCAGTGCTCAACGGGGTCTTATGGGGCTAAAATCAAGGTTCCGGGGCACTCTGTTCTCATTGGGGACTTTAGGGGGTGAGGTTTTTTTCTTTGAATTTCCTGTTTTCTCTAGGCCACACACTTTCCTTGGCCTGTGATCCTCCTCCATCATCCTAAAGTCCAGAAATAGTGGATTGAATTCTTCTATGTTGCTTCAATCTAATATTTTCTTCTGCTCGTCTGAATACTCTGGATCACATCCACTTTCCTAGATGCTTAACAATCTCTACAAACTTCTTTTAGGCATTTATGATACTGTATTCACGGGTTCAGGGAATTAGAATATAGACATTTCTCTGGGCCATTACTCTGCCTACCATGCTATTCCTTACCCTCCAAATCAAAGTAGACTTTCTCAAATGCATATGTGAATGCTTATATACAAATGCAAAACTCTTCGGCAGCTTGTCCTTAACAGCAAAGAAAGCCCTTCCTAAAGTGGCTGTAGTTTACCTTGTCAGATTTGTATTCCAATACCGTTGCTAAGTGGCTTACAGTTAATTTTATTTTGCTACTAAGCTTTTCATAGGCTGTTTCCTTTGCTAAGAATTTCTGCCTCTCTTGACTGCCTCAAAGAATCTTCTCTTTCTTTGATTCTTCTGCATTT
>PVJO010011480.1:0-59560 GCA_004026905.1 Hystrix cristata | reverse complement strand
CAAATTCCCTTTACTACAGTAGATACAAAGTAGCTGATAGGATATTATACATGTTTACAAAAACAATGGAAAGTTAAGAAATCCTGTTAAGTCTGTAATTTCTACTTGACATTTCTATCAGGACTTACTACATTTTTACTCCAGGAGCAAAATGTAAATATGTAGTTTTACATGTCTGAAATAAGCATTTTGTTATTTTAAAAAAATACTCCAGTAATTTTGATTAGTGATTAACATATCATTTGCTATTTCCAAAGCATTATAAGAAATGTATTTCTCATTATGTAGAAATAGCCAATTCTGGACTGTATTTTGAAATATAATAAAAAATTCTAAATCAGGGAAATGGGTTTAGGATAATTTGTTATTGGTCATTACTTCTAAAAACAGAGAAAATCTTACTGAAAGTTACTTTTAATGAGGTAGGAGAAAGGTGTGGCTAAAACTGGCTGGGAAAGTAGGCGTGACCTGTCAATTACAAAATCGCAAACAGATGGCAACTTCTCTGGAGAATGGCCTAGACCTGAAGTCAGTCGGAGGCATGAAATCCTAAACTGCCTCTCAGGACCCGAATGTAAAAGTTCCCACACAAGCAGAAGTTCTCATGGGTTTTCTTGAGATTTAGAGAGCATAAACAGACCCATTAAAGAGATAGACGGAGCTATCCTATCTTTTCACAATAGCCCATACCATGTCTCTCAGACCTGGTACTTATTTTTAATTTCTTTTTCTTTTTATTTTTTTTTTAACTTTTTCTTTGTTTGGCCAGAACTTGCTCTGCAGAGCCAGAGTCTCTCAATCTTCATTTTGCCTTTTTAAATAAACATTGTCACCCTTTTTGGTTCATTTCATTCAATTTTTTGTTCAAGACAGGAAGGACCTGGAATCTAACTCTAGAAGGAGGGGTGAGCAATCCAGAACTCGATAATGTTAATTTGGAATATAGTTATCTGATAACATTAATTCTTCTTAGTAATCATTCTAAGGAATTTTGGAAGCAGTGAAGTATACTTTTAACTAAACATGCCTTATTCTTTGAATAGACAGCCCAACATTTAGGCCTGAGTTAACTGCAGGAACATTTCTTGGCTCTTAACAACAGCAGTAGTGAAATTATTTTAACAGTAGAGTCGTTTCCTGTGCACTCAAACATAAAAATATCTTTGTAAAACCTTGATAATAAAGATTATAGTCTCAAAAACACAGAAATTAAGAATTATTCATATATAGAAAATTTTATAGATAACATTTCCCCTTTTCAGATCCCAGAAGTTCTGAATATTAGTAGCATTGGTATTTATTTTTATACATTTTATCCTATATTCATATAAATACATCATGTTTATTATTATGAAACAAAAATCAATTGCTTCTTTACCTAGTATGAAATCTATATTATCTTTATATATTTCTATAATAGTTTAACACTGATTTACATAAAACATTTTTTCTTTTTATCTTTTCCTTCTGATTAAAAGAGACTTGCTTCATTCTTTTTAATAGTGGCACAGCACTCTATTTGCAAGGCTGGACCATAATTCCTTCAAGCATGCCTGAAAGATAGACATGTTTCCAATTTTTGTGTTATTATGAACAGTGGTTCACTGAACTACATTAAAGATATTTATGCATGTAATATACTTATTTTATGTAAAAATTACATAATTTTAACTATTATCAACATATGCCCTTTCACTTTCAAACATGCTCTTGAGTGGATACATTCTCTGGTTACACAATGTATAGATCTCTGCAGCCCGTAGTCATCAGCCCTTTAATCTTTGCTCCATCTCCAGCAAGCAGTACATGGATAAATACGACATTTTTGTTGAAGGAACAAATGAATAAGTATACATTATGGCCTGTGGCACATTTAGTGGTGCTGTCACTAATAAAAGGTAATCAGTAATAAAGCAAAATATCAATGCTTTTCCTGTCTACAGTACAAGGTCATTTAACAGCTATCCAGATGTTGTACGAGGAAGCCCAGGCGCAGAGATGCTGAGAGCACTGCCTCATCTCTCATGTTTATTGCTCCTCTTTGGGTTCCTATCTCTCCAATTCTTTAATTTTTTTACTTTTTTTATTTGGTATTTTTGGGAAAGGGTTTCACTTGACATTTCCATGCATACACACTGTATATTGATCATATCCATCCACTCTTTCTTTATCCTCTCCCCACCACTACACAGCCCCACCTCTCTATCCCAGCACACTTTCTAGTCCCTAGTGAAGCCAGAAAACAGGGGAATTTAGGCAAGATAGGGCACAGGTCTTGAATAGTTAAACTGAAAATCAGGCCTAAGTAAATTAGCACAGCAAAAGACGATCAGGGCCTAATGAGATACAAAAGACAAAAGAACAGGTCCTTAACCAAATGGGAGACCTTAGAGGAAATGAAATACAAATGAAGCAACATGCTTTCCAGACATTAAAGGCCTACTTGCAACCAGGAGCATCCCTGCTTTCTGTCATGAGCACCAGTCTGGAAAACTGTATAAAAACCCAACCAACCGACCTAAACATCTATGGTGTCAGTCTTTATGAACCACCCTCTCCAACTAGCAGAGAGGTTCTCTTTTATCCTTTCTAATAAAAACATATTTGGCCTTTCCCCACCACTTGTTTGTCGGTTTGTGGGCTTCAATATCTGTTGCCCGAAAACAAGGACCAGAGAGCTAGATCAGGTTACACTAGTATAGTCACTCTTGTGTTTTCGGTTCGCTTTTTTTTTAGTCTCACCATATGAGAGAATCCATGTGCCATGTGATACTCATCTTTCTGCATCTGGCTTATTTTGGTTAACACGTTGTTTTCCAGTTCCATTTTGCTGCAAATGACAATTTTGTTCTTTTTATGACTAAATAATATTCACACGTGTGCATGCGTGTGTGTGTGTGTATAATATTTTCTTTGCCCATGTAGGCTGCTCTATATCTTAGCTTTGTGAGTAATGTCACAATAAACAGTGGTCAGGGAGGTCTTTTGTATGTTAACTTCATTTCCTTTGGATACAGCCAGGTGGTCTAGGGGTGCAGCCCAGTGCTAGAGCACTCGCCTGTAGCAAGTGCTAGGCCCTGCGTTCAATCCCTAGCACCCCCAGCCCCTCCCAAAAAAGAATGATGGGATATAGCCAGGAGTGGACTAGCTGGGAATCATATGGTAGTACTATGATTTTAAGAAAACAGATTTCTAGAATTAGATTGCTCACCCTAAAAAGCCATGACCCAACATATACTTAGATGCCTCAAAATTCTTTCCAAAAGAATGGTACTGTTTCACTTCCCCACTAATAATATATGAAAGTGCCTGCCTCCCCACACTCTCTCTAGCAATAACAGTCATCACTCTTTGCTAATGCAACTGGAAATAATTTTAAATGTGTGTTGATTCAATTTGCATTTCCATGCTGACCAGCAGGTTTGAATATCTTTTCATGTTCACTGGCTACCTGTGATTCTGTTTCTTTGAATGGCCCATCCATTATTTTTCTTTAAATTGAGTTGTTTGTAGTTTTCTTATTAATTAGCTAAAAATGTTTTTTTCTAATATTCTTTTCCCTCTGCTTTCATGAATAATGCAAGCTCATTTTAGAAAATGCATATGGGCAAAAAGATGGGAATGTTCATATTTCTTCACACGTAGCAATAATATTGTTGGCATATATCCTGTTAATGGTGTCAATAGTGAGATAGAATCATGCTCTCCACTGTGTTTTGCCACCACTTTTCATTCAATAATATAGCCTTGACAGTTTTCTCTACTCTTAAATGTTTTTTACAACTGTGGTTTTCAAATATTCATCAAAACAAAACAAACTTAAGGAAACACTGGAATCCTTTAACTACAGAAACTCAAAAATTTAATCAAAGAGCTCCACCACCCAGTTCATATTTTATCCTTGATAATCATGACTGTGGGAATGCAAGAAGATGTCTTTTAATTGATAAGTGGAAAGCTGCGGGCAGAAAGGTGGTCAGTACCTACTTGTAATCATGTGTGCAAACATACTGAATTCTTCTACATATTATATATATTTGCTATTAAATTTTCTATTTGGTGATAATATTTGGCAAACATCTTTGATCATTTTAAGGAAGTTCCTTCATATGTATAGTTTATTTATTTACTCGGTTATTTATTTATTTTTGTTTTTTTTGAGACAGGGTCTTGCTATATAGTCCAGGCTGGCCTTGAACTCATGGTGATCCTCCTGCCTCAGCCTCCTTCATGTTGGGATTACAGGCATTCACCATCATGGCTGGCCAGCATTAATAGTATTTTTAGATTTTAAAAAAAGTATGAATAGATGTTGAATTTTATTAAACCTTTTTTGTGTATCTGTTGAGATAATTATATGATTTTTTTTTCTTTTTTAACCTGTTGATATGATGATTTACATCAACTGCTCTTTTTTTTGGCTAATGTAACCTTGCTTTAATGAGGTAGATCCATTTTTATGTGCTGCTGGATTTTGCACGTCAGTATTTTCTTTGATACTTTGCATCTACGTTCATTAATGAGATCGGTCTTCAGTTTTTTCTACACTGACCTTTCAATATTAAGATTATGCTGGTTTTATGAAATAAGTAGAACAAATAGTCTTTTTTGCTGATTTTTTTGCTTTTGCATGTGTGTGCACGCACACATCCTACTATCCTCTGCAGTAATTTAAGAACTTTCCTTTGGTACTCCAGATGTTTTAAGTCCTGTCCACAAGGTATGCTTTCTCTTGTGCACAGAAAACCCATATAGCTAAAATGCTGGCCAGTCATTCTTTGGTTAAAATGGAAATGAGGAATCTTTTTGACTAATTAGGTTTCCAACAGCCTTGGCTTGTACAGTATATTCATGGATGTTAAGAAGGCGCTGTCACAATTAAGGTTTTTGAGAAAATCCTTTCCAAGAGGATGTTTTCTATCAACAAACAGAAGCAAAATTAAATGCCCGATTAACAAACATAATGTCCTCTTTAATAATTCTCAGCACTCTGGTAATTCTGTTAATATTACTGTGCTTTCTACAACTCTTTCCTTTGTTTCATGTTTTGAATAATTCAATTAAAAGTATGACAAAGCAATAACAAGGGATTAAATGCTGTCGAATTGTAATTCGAAATGGAAACAGAAGCTCTTTGGGAACATTTATTAAAAATTCTAAAAAACCTTTTCAAGTATCTGAGATTGTTGGATCCTACAAAATACACAGTTTACTAGTTGGCCAAGTTATCCTCTTTCCTTTTTCTACCCAATTCCAGTGAATGAGGAAAATAAAAATATGTGAACAGAATGATGTTCGAGCAAAATGGACCACTGGGGACGGACTGACAGGTGTCTGTGCTGTGGGCCAGGTGGGAAGAAGAGGGCTCGCTCCCTTCCTCCTGGACGGTGGGAAGCGACTGCCGCATCCTGAGAACTGAGAAACAGATGCTCCTGGGAGGCTCCACGGGGGCCTACAGCTTTGTCCTTTCACCCAGAAAATACCAGTATATGAGGTAACGTGATGGACACGGAAAAGAATGTCATAGAGACATGCCCTCAGGAAATATTTACTCTAGTAACGAAATAAGAGAAGAGTTACCGTCAGGAGTGACACCATCTCAGTTCACGGTGGACAAGGGGAACTGAGTGCGGCAAGGAAAACACTGATCAGGACATCTCTGTCTCAGGAATCCACATCCCCTCCTCCCATACGGATATGATTCTGTGTCAGTCATCTTAGATCTCATCAGCTTTACATCAAGATTAAAAGCAGATAATACAAGTTAGTGTCTCTTTATAAAGGAGCTATGAAGTAGCGGTTACGTGTACAAGGCTGGAGTTTGGACAATCTGTAGGTAGGTGTTTCCTGGCTGTTAGACTTGACCAAGTTGTTTAACTTTCTATGCCTCAGTTTCTCTTTGTAAACATAAGGGTAATAATAGTGCCAGGTCAGAGACTTGTTTGAGAACTATGTAACCTATACAAACTGTTCACACATTTCATTTCAAAATGAAGTGATTTGCAATGTAACCAATCCTACAAGTTCTTATATAAAAAAGTAGCCATGGTTCTATAAGAAACAATGAAAAACAAGCAAACAGACAAAAAAATGAGGCAGTTTCAAACAAGATATATGCCAAGTCAGCTAAGGGAGAAGAGAAGTATAACTGAATAAATAAAAAATAATGATGAGAAAAAAATTTTTTTAATTCAGTGAGCAAAAGGGATTTCAGAACCGGAGACCAGACTGCTGACAGCCGGGAAAGGGAGAGAAGTTAAAAAGACAAGTTGGGCAAAGAAAAGAACTCTGGAGAGACTGAAATTTCCTTTCTAATTAAATAGAATGAAACTTTAATACAACACTGACTGGGATATAGACAGTAAGAAAAAAAAAAACTAAATAAACGTTAATAAAAAGTACCTTAGTTAAATAACTTTCTTATTTGAAGTTTAGCAATACAGCACAATCCACTTTTTAAAGTAATCTTTACAGACACAATTTATACAGAAATTTGGGCTGCTGATAACTTTTTTTTTTAATATTTACTTACGTACAAGACTAGACGATTTTTGTAGGGCGCATGCCATTTGACTAATCCAAGGTGATCCAAAAGTCTAGGGTACAGGAGTAGTAAAATAAATTAACTGACAAATTAATAACTTGTTATTGAAGAGGCTGTTCTTAAAGATGATAGGTCAAAAACAGAGAAGAATAAAAACACATGGCATAGATGTTCGGGCCTGTTCTAGGAGAAAAATAAAAACATGTCAGGGTTTCTCAGGGATGTTTCATATATTGACTCTAAAAGATGATCAGTTATCTGACGGTCTGTGAATGGAAACTGGTAGCTAATAGTGCGACAGGAGATTCAAAAGAGAGTGGTGCTGCTTACTTGTAACAATTAAGGTGCCAGGTCAAAGGGATGTAAAATAGGGGCAACACGTCTTCAAGAGTCATTGAGCACAGAAGTGAATGACATTCCCTAGGATCGTCTTACAGAAAAGCCGTTGCCTATGGTGGAATAGCTACATTAAATTCTGGTCCTCAGGATGTTTCTGGGATTCATCTATTCTGTCACTGTAAGTATTTTACCTGTGACATTCTTTACGTATTCAAGTGTTCTAGTTATCACACTTACTTATTTTCAGTTTATTCTTTCTCTTCCACTTTTATAGCTATCTTCATAGTGCTTTATGTCTCTTCTTCCCTCTTTTCCTTCCCAAACTTAGAAAGAAAGACTTAAAAATTGGAAGTGTGGAATGTATGAGCATCTAACATGAGCATTTTACTGCATCTGGAAGCTGACAGGACAGCTAACTTATTCCTGCAGGTCTTTAAGGTGAATTATATTACAATGGGTAAAAGTAAAACATGAGAAGTGGTTTTTATGGCATTTGCAAAATGATACTAAAGGACCAATGCTTGTTTTTAAAACAAACCTAATACAGGAAAAGGTTAAGGTGCAAAAAGCAAGGTGGCAAGAAAAAAGAAATAGCGAAATAAGGAAACCACTAAATGGTAACTTAGAGACATGCAAGTGAGAAAAGAGATTAAAAATGTAGGGGTTGGGGGTTTACCCCAGTGTTAGGGAGTTTGCCTAGCAAGAACAGGGCTCTAAGTTTGATCCCTAGCACCAAAAAAAAAAAAAATAAATAAATAAATAAATAAAAAGGAAAGAAAATAATTATATGGAGGAAAAAAATCATACTCTTGGCAGAAAACAGTGTACTAACTTTTGAGCTATTATAGCAACTATTAATTAAAATAACAAGTAAACAAAAACAGCAACAATTTGTAATAAATAAAGCACAGAGAGGGCACAGAGAGAGAGAGATCAAAGACAGAAACAAAATCAAAGGTGCTTCAGAGGAAGTACCTTTACAAAAAGAGAAAATTAAGTAGGCAAATAAAAGCAAACAAAGACAGAAAAATACATAAAAGGAACATGTAACTAAAGACTTTTTAGAAGTAAAAGAAGAGTTTGATTTTGTATTTTGACATAACTCGCTGATATTTAGTAAATGCATGTATCAATCCAAGTCAATTCAGCTTCTGTGAGTATTCTGTGAATATTATACAAATCCATAGCT
This sequence comes from Hystrix cristata, assembly GCA_004026905.1. NCBI lineage: Eukaryota > Metazoa > Chordata > Mammalia > Rodentia > Hystricidae > Hystrix > Hystrix cristata. The sequence goes on along the minus strand of PVJO010011480.1, from coordinate 51,488 downwards.
GCAGTAAGGCGAGGTTACTGTTTCAGTTTAACATTAAAAAAGCGGCTGAAATATCTGGCACATCCTTGAGGCTTCACTGCCAAAGAGATTCGAAGCTTTCTAATCTGCGCAGTGAATTCAGGCAGAAGAATCAGAAATCCTTCGTAAATAACCTTAAATAAAATGTAGGAGCTCTATGTCCAAAGAGATTAAGAAAAAAAACATGGAGGAGATAGAATGGCAAACGATGACGTGATGAGACCACAGAAAAGGAAAAATATTTGGGCTTGGTGAACTTGACCAACTAAAGGATATATAAGAGTAGAACATAACTGGTGCTGTCCAGTATCCCCAACACCTGCATACTACCTGCTATATATAATAGTTGCTCAGTTATTGATTAGTAGATCACATTAGTTATGAATTAGTGGGTGTTCCACCCAGTGGAACTGTTTTTTCGGGTTGTATTCACCAGGAAACAAACTAACAAACAAAACTCAAGAAAGGAATGAGAAGATAGATTTACAAGGATTCACATCAAAACACTTGCCATTTTGGCATAGACGGTCTTGGAGAATAAAAAAAATACTAAACAATTTGAAATTAATCAAGAAAAATCTATAGATTCCATGTGAGCTGATCTACTGGGAAGAAATAGGTCTGTGTTGTTCTCAGTAAACTGTTCTACTGGCTGTTGTGATTGATTTTTATTGCCATCCGCCTTGGCACTTCTCCGGACATGTGTTTGGAATTCTTGGAACCAAAATGAATAGTAAAGTGCACCTATCCTGAAGAGAAAATGACGGCTACATAACACCATGTAGAAGAATGCACACAAAAAGAGAATTTGCTTTTCTGTATTGTATGAGACAATAAGGTGGAAAAAGAAAGAAAACTAAAGCAAACGATTGCACGACAGAAAAGGAAAATAAGGCTCAGAACACACAAGATCAAGGAAAGAGGGTTGGGGGAGCCCAGGGAGGCAGAAACAAGGTAATAAAAAGGACAAAACCAGCAATAGAAAAGAACTGTCAGACACAAAACTCTCAAAACAATAGATAGGGGGGAAAAAGGAACAAGATGACAGGAAAAGAGCAGCATGGAATCTAGTAAGAAAAAGAAACAAAAATTTCAAATAATGGATTTTCTAACACCCCCGCTGTTCCTCCAGTGCACTGTGTCACAGTCTCGCGGAGCAGTGCATAATTTATTACGGTCACTCACTGCCAGGCTACTATAAAGGGCAACAGCTATATGGAAATACTCCCCACCGCCTGGATGGCTTAATGGCCCCCCTTTTATGGAGGGACAGGCTGCAGAATGACAGCAGAAAGATCACTCTGGGGCTGGACAGCCCTCTGCAGAGTCAGTGCTTCCCACCATTGGATGAAAGGCTGCATTAGTGCTCAGGGAATCTGTTTTTGCCCCTTTTCAAGCTTCTAAATAATCCCCTTCTGCCTGGCATAGTTTCTCAATGGCTGGTATCACATACACCTTCTTTAATGCGAAGGGTGGTGTCAATAAAATGGTTTAAAAATAAAGTTAGACTGTGATTAATACTAACACTAATAACTAAAAATTGCATTATATTTTAACCTTGTCTGGAAAGTGTTTTACAATATCAGAGATTCTTCAGAAATGACTCCAAGTACCAAAAATATAAAAATCACATAAAAATAAAAAAAAAATTTCAAGTTGTTTTTAGTCAAACATCTTGAGGAAACCACCTTTTCAATAGTATTTATAGAGAACAGTTCTTCTTTCATGGCACTTGGGATTGAACTCAGGGCCTCACATACGCTAGCCACGTCCTGCAGACACAGCTGTATCCTTAAGATGTGTCAATATTTTGCATGGTTGATAAAGCCAGACAGGAATCACCTCTTTTCACATTGTTTTTTGGGGTCAGGAGTACAGGCTCTCAGGATTTGATCTCCAGGCTGTCATTTACTTGCTATGTGACCCTGCCATCATATACTTTTCGTTTGAGTTCTCCCAGCTGTAAAAAAGGACTATAATAGCAAGTAAATCACATAGTTGTTGTGGGGATTAAATGAATTAGCCCTTGGGTCAGAGCCTGGTCAACAGAAAGAACATGGCAGGTGTCAGCTATTGTGAGGGGCCATCGAGGGCATTTGTAAAACAGAACTGTTCTGCCATTTCATATGGGCATGGACATGGCTGAAAACTGTATCCGGTAATCCCACTGGAGAACAGGCTGGGCAGTTCATTTTCTCTTTCGTCTTTTTTACCCAGAGTACAGATCTTGTTTCTATAGCAAAATAGGTCTGTGAGAGGAAGTCACAGCCTCCTATTCGGATGTCTTTCATTTTCCAAACTCTTACTGCAAAATTGAAGGAAAAAAGTGCTTGTCAAATAAACATAATTACTGAGTTCTAAAGATGAATATATGAAAAGCAGATACACTTCTGGCCAGGCCACAGGGATTTGTGAATAATATGCATTCTTCTTTTTTTTGTCATAGTACAAATACCAATATTTCCTTTTTTATAGATTTTTATTAAAATTTATCCAAAATTACACAAACTTATAGGCAATTACACAAGCTTACAGACCACAATACATTGTGCCTTTTGCCTGTGACAGCAAGCAATGTAAACAACCACATATTAAATCATAACTACGTAAAGTTACTGTAGTAGCTAGTATATGTGTCACTGATTTAAATTTGGGTTATTAGGTTCTTGTTTTTAAAATATCATTATTCCTATGCATTCCCATTCCCCTCCCCCTTTGCCCTCTTCTTGTTCCCTTGAACCCTTTGCCTATTAGCTTATATCTAACCTTTTACCTTTTTGTATCCATTGTTTACACTTTTCTTTTGTTTATATTTTGCCTCACTCGAATGAGGGATACCATACAGTATTCAAGCTTGTGAGTCTGGTTTATTTCACTCAACATTGTATTTTCCAGGTCCATCCATTTTCCTATAAATGATCCTAGTTTGTCATTCTTTATAGCTGAATAGTATTCCATTATGTATAGATACCACATTTTGTTTTTCCAGTTATCTATTGATGGGTATAGAGGTTGCTTCCAGAATATAGCTATTACAAATTGTGCTGCCATACACATTGATGTGCAAATATCTCTGTAGTATGATGTATTTAGCTCTTCGGGGAAGATACCTAGTAGGGGAATGACTGGCTGTATGGGATTTATACATTCAGGCTTTTGAGAAATCTCCATACTGATTTCCATAATGGTTGTACTAGTTTGCATTCCCACCAACAGTGTAGGAAGGTTCCCTTTTCACCACAGCCGTGCTAGCATTTGCTATTGTTTGACTTCCTAATGACTGCCACTCTTTCTGGGGTAAGGTGGAATCTTAGAGTTGTTTTAATTTGTATTTCTCTAATAGTCATAGATATTGAAAATTTTTTAATATATTTGTTGGCCATTTGCATTTCTTCCACTGTGAAGTACCTGTTCATTTTTCTGGCCCATTTCTTGAGTGGGTCATTGATAGTAGTTAGTTTATTTATTTATTTTTTTTTAGTTCTTTGTATATTCTAGATATTAGTCTGCTGTCTGAGGAGTAGCTAGCAAAGATTTTTTTCCCATTCTGTGGGTTTTCTCTTCACCCTACTAATTGACTCTTTTGCTGTACAGAAGCTCTTTTGTCTAATGAAGTCCCATTTGTTGAGTCTAGTTATTTTCCTGTGCAATTGAGGTTCTGTTTAGGAATTCCTTTACTACTCCTATGTCTTCAAGTATTTTACCTCTTTTGTCTTCCGGAAGGTTTAATGTTTCTGTCTTAATGTTTAAAGCTTTGATCCACTTTGATTTTAATTTAATATATGGTGAGAGATAGGGGTCCAGTTTCATTTGTTAAATAGGCTTTCCTCCAATGTATGCTTTTGGATACTTTGTCAAAGATCATATATTTGAATATGTCTGGAGAAGTTTCTGTGTCCTCGATTCTGTTCCATTTGTCTACGTATCTATCTTTGTTCCAGTAACATACTGTTTTTGCTACTATTGCTTTGTAATATAGTTTGAAGTCCTGGTAGTCCTATGCCACCTGCTTTGATCTTATTGCTCGGTATTTCTCTTGCTATTCAAGGTTTCCTCTGTTTCCATATACATTTTAGGATTGTTTTCTCTAGATCTGTAAAGTATCCTGTTGGTATTTTGATTGGAACTGCATTGAGTCTGTATAACAGTTTTGGAAGTATGGCCATTTTAACAATATTGATTCTGCCTAACCAGGAGCAAGGGACAGCTTTCCATTTTGTGCTAACCTCTTCAATCTCTTGTTTCACAGTGCTATAGTTTTCTTTGTAGAAGTCTTTCACTTCTTTAGTTAGGTTAATTCGTAAGAATTTCATTTTTCTTGAAGCAACTGTGAATGGTACTGTTTTCATAATTTTCTTCTCATCCTATTCATTCTTGGTATACACAAATGCTAATGATTTTTTAATGTTGATTTTATATCCTGCTACTTTCCTGAAGTTGGTTGTTAATACTAGGAGCTTTTTGGTGGAGTTCTTTGGGTCTTTCATGTAGAGTATCATGTCATCTGTGAATAGTGATAATTCGAGTTCTTCCTTTCCTATATGTACTCATTATATTTCTTCTTCTTGCCTAATTGCTCTGGCTAATGTTTCAAGTACTATGTTAAATAGCAAAGGTGACAGTGGACATCCTTGTCTTGTTCTTGATCTTAGGGGAAATGCTTTCAGTTTTTCCCCATTCAGTATGATGCTGGCTGTTGGTTTGTCAGAGATAGCCATTATCATATTCAGGTATCGTCCTTCTATGCCTATTTTCTTCAGGGTTTTTATCAGGAAGGTAGGTTGGATTTTGTCGAAGGCCTTTTCTGCATCTATTTATAAAACCATTGTACTTTTTGACCTTGGTCCTATTTATGTGGTGTAGTCTTTCATATGCTGAACCATCCTTGCACCTCTGGGATAAAACCTACTTGATTGTGGTGTATCAACTTTTTGATAATATGTTGCATTCTATTTGCTAATAACTTGTTGAGGATTTTTGCATCTATGTTCATTAATGAGATTGATCTATAGTTCTTTTTTAGTTGGGTCTTTGTCTGGTTTTGGGATCAGGGCGATACTGGCTTCCATGAATGAGTTTGAAAGCACTCCATCCCTTTCAATTTCCTTGAAGAACTTGAGGAGTATTGGTGATATAATTTCCCTAAAAGTTTTATAGAATTTGGCTGTGAATCTATCAGGTCCTGGTCTTTTTTTAGTTGTTAGATACTTTTTTACTAAGTCAATTTCTTTGTGATTGAGTTGTTGAGTGTATTAATGTCTTCTTGAGTCAGTTTTGGTAGTTCATTTGTGCCTAGAAATCTGTCCATTTCTCCCTTATTCAGTAGTTTTTTGGAATATAATTTTTCAAAATAGTTACTATCTTCTGGATTTTGACAATATCTGTTGTGATTTCACCTTTGTTTTTTCAAATTGGGTGTATATGGATCTTTTCTCTCTTTCTCGTAGTAAGTCTTGCTAGTGGCTTGTCTATTTTATTTATTCTTTCAAAGAAGCAACTCTTTGCTTGATTTGTTATATAGTTTTTTTGGTTTCAATTTCATTAATTGCTTGCATCTTTATGATTTCCCTCCTTAGTTTCGGTTTGGGGATGGTTTGTTGTTGTTTCTCTAGTATCTCAAGATTGTTCATAAGGTCATTTATTTGGGCTTGTTCTTTTTTCCTGATGTGTGCATTAATTGCAATAAACTTTCCTCTTAGAACTGCTTTCAACGTGTCCCAAAGGTTCCTTTCAGTTGTGTGGTCATTGTCATTATCTTCCAGAAATTTTTTAATTTCATCTTAATTTCTTCTGTGACCCATTGGTTGTTTAGGAGTATGTTGTTAAGTTTCCATGAGCTTTTCCCTTTTTTGACTTTTCTTCTTTCATTGATTTCTATTTTCACTGCACTGTGGTCAGATAATATGCATGGGATAATTTTAATTCTTTTATATTACTTTGGTCAGCTTTGTGAACTAGTATGTGATCCATTTTAGAGAAAGTACCATGTGCTGCTGAAAAGAATGTATACTCTGTTGTGGAGGGGTGGAATACTGTATATATCTGTTAGATCCATAAGTTCAAGGGTGTGGATCAGCTCTGAATTTTCTCTGTTGACTTTTTGTTTCGTTGATCTATTTGTTTGCAACAGTGGCATGTTAAAGCCCCCTATAATAATTGTGTTCATATTTATTCGATCTTTTAATTTTACCAGATTTTGTGTCAGGAAGGTAGGTGCACCGGTATTTGGTGTGTAAATGTTTATCAAAGTTATCTCTTCCTGCTGTATTGTTCCTTTCACTAGTGTGTAATGACCTTCTTTGTCTCTTCTAATCTGTTTTAACTTGAAGTTTACCATGTCTGATATTAGAATTGCTACCCCTGATTGTTTTCTAGGTCTTGGTGCATGAAATATTGTTTTCCATCCTTTACTTTTAAGTCTATAAGTATCTTTTTGGATTAGATGTGTTTCTTGAATGCAACAGATTGTAGGATTCTGTTTTTTGATCCGTTCTGTCACTTTGTGTCTTTTGATTAGAAAGTTGAGGCTGTTAACATTAATAGATATTACTGAGATGAATTGGTTATTTGCCATTATTATCTTCTTTCTATGCTGGTTTCTTAAATTACTTTTTCTGATGTATTTTGTTGTTGTTTATCCCCTGACTTCACTGATTTCCTCAGCATTTTCAGGTGTGTCTACTCCTATTTTCTGTCTAGGATATTCTTGAGTATTTTCTGTAGAGCTGGTTTAGCTCTCATATATCTTCTGGGCTGGTCTTTTTCATGGAAATATCCAATTTCTCCAACAAGTTTAAAGGATAATTTTGCTGGATACATTAGCGTGGGTTGGAAGTTATTTGCTCGTAGGGCTTGAAATACATCACTCCAAGCTCTTCTGGCATTCAGGGTTTGTGCTGAGAGATCTGCTGTGATTCTAACTGGTTTACCTTTACATGTGATTTTTTTTGTTTTCCTCTGATCGCCTTTAAAATTCTACTTTTTTGCTGGCGATCTGTGAATTTGATAAGAATATGTCTTGGTGAACATCTCCTTTCATCATAGTTATTTGGCATCCTATAAGAATCACTTACTTGCATTTTAAGGTTTTTTTTTTTTTTTGTATTTGGGAAGTTTTCTTTGATAATTTCTGTAAGTATATTTGTGAATTCTTCTGTGTAGTCTTCAAGCTTTTCTTTGACTCCTGTTAGTCATAGATTATTTTTTGTTTGTTTTCACCTAGGATCTCCTGTATGGTTTTTTTATTGTTCTTATATTTGATTTTTGGCTTCTTTGAGCTCTTTATCATAATCTACAATTTTGTCCTCAATATCAGAAACCGTATATTCACACTGATAATTATGAGTATGTGTAAATTCAATTGTGCTCTTAATCTCTGGAATCTCTATTTCACATCTTTTTGAGGTTTCCATGTCTTTGTTGAATCTGTCATTCAAGCTTTGAACTGCCTTGGTTAGCTCATCCAATTTTCTGCCTATTTCCCTGAAATTTACCATGGGCATATTGAGTGACAGTGCTGTAAATTTTGGTTCATTTCCCCTTTAAATTCTTCTATTTTTTTCATTTCTTCTATGAACTTTTCATAGATTTCTGCTATCTGGTATTTGTTTTCTTCTACTTTTTTTCATCTTGTTCTGCCTTAGGGGAGTTGGGGGTAACTGGAGGTCTTCTTGGCCCTTGTTTCCCCATTTTCTTGTTTGTAGCTGTGTTAACTTATATATCACTCTTTTTTTTTTCCATATTTTCTTCTCTCTTTTGAGGGGGTGATAATGGATGGTGACTGGGGTGGTGAGCAGAGTTTGTGGTTATATGAAGGTTTTTAGCAGTTTGTTGGTTTTCTGTAAATAGTTTTCAACTTTTTGTGTAATGTCCTTAAATTTGCTGCTTCAGTTGTTTAATTGATTTTGTTCCTGTCTCTAGGTTTTGTTACTAGGATATTTCACTTTGAAATAGTTTCTCTAGTTTGAGACTTATGCTATTTCTATATAATAGTCCTTGCAGTTGTTCTTCCCATTTGTCTGTTCTCTAGACAAGGAGAGGAACCTAGCTAACTACTGAATCCAAACCAATGGAAGTTCAAAATAGCCTAATGAACTTTGTAACAGTAAAAGGAGATATAAAATAACACAAAAATCAAAGTATACAAACTTAAGTCAATGAAAAGTCTACCAGGAGCATCAATTAGATATTTCAGTGGGTCATTACATTTATGTTTTCCAAATCCTTTCTTTACTCATATATTTAACAGTAGTTTGAACGGATCTACCTTCCAAAGTCCAGGGGGTAGAAGTCTAGTTAAAGACAAAGTGGAAAGATATGAAGAATAGAGCTATAAGGAAAAAGACTAAAAACATGAAAGAGATTTATTTTTTCCTCTTCCTCTAAGTACTATGTTCTGTAGTGTTGAATTAAGGAAATAGAAGTGGGGCAAAGGACTCTACTAATATTAAAGATTTGAAGTTGTGTCTTTGGGAAGGGGCATCAAGGAAGACTATAAACAAAATTGGTATGTAATGTGATAAAAATGCAGGAAATATTGTATAGAAGGAGGAATACAGCAAGTGAAAAGTAATTAAAATTAATGGACAAGATAAATTCAAACAGTTAAAACAAAGAAGTATAAAGAGTATTATATGGATAAAAACTAAGAAGATACTACTGTCAAATGAAGAATTGCAGTAAGATTAAAAAAAAAAAAGGAGGAAAGGAAAAGACATAAACAGAAGCCAATGAGGAGAAAAGGAAAAGAAAGACAAGAGACTAAAAACAACCAAGGCACAATTGGGCAAGAACTTAAACAGATTAAAATACACACACACACACACACACACACACACACACACACACAACAAAGCAAAAAAAGAATTGAAATAAAATAAAACCGAAAAAGAAAGAAAGAAAGAAAGAAAGAAAGAAAGAAAGAAAGAAAGAAAGAAAGAAAGAAAGAAAGACTCTGTTCAGAGCTTGTATTTCTTTCTAAGTCACAGAACTCCAGTCCAGGCATGTCTTTGTTTATGTTGGGCACTCCAGTGCAGTCCCTGCCCAGAGCTGTCCTGGGTGTAGAGGGCTGTTGAAGGTAGTAGTGAGACCTCACAGTGAGCTACCAGACATTTATCTGGGGGTCTCAGACTGGCTGCTGACTGTCACAGTAACAGAGTCTATATAAGTTCTCTGCAGCCTACTGATTTACCTTCTGCCACTGAAGTTCCAGCCTAGCGCCCTTTCCCAAGCAAAAATGTCAATCCCTCCCCCCTTCGGATCTGTGCATCTCTATCCTGGAGTGCTGCTCCACCTTCACTCACTCACTGTGGGCTCGGGGTCACTGGGGGTGCCATGGGTCCAGGTCCAGTTGTATTTTTTTGGCTCACTCCATAGGATTGTGGCTAATTCTGCATTCCTCTGTGTATAGATATGGTTTTTTGCTTTTTTTTTTTTTTTTGGTGCTGGGTATTGAACTCAGGGCCTTGTGCTTGTAAGGCAAACACTCTAACCACTGAGCGAAATCCCCACCCCTCCTCCGTGTACAGAGAAGTATCTTTGCACTGTCTTTTCATTGGCAGCCGCACCAGAGCCGTGACATCTCACTCATATCCACGATTTGATCAGGTCTCCTCCATGTGTATCACGCGGTCCCTTTTTAAAATGTGCGTTCTTAAATCCAGTACTGCAGAACTAACATTTAGAACTGGTTTGAGAAATGAATTGGGGAAATTAGACATGAAGCTTTAAAATAGTTGAGATGAAAGATAAGAAAAACCCAAATAAGATATTGAGTTTGGTCACAGAGGAACAAAAATTATTTGAAACACAAATTTCCTACTTAAAACATATTACTAAAATAGATTGCTTTATTAAGTCAAACAGCTCATAAACACTTCTGCTCAGGATGTTCTCATTGTCGAGGGCGTGAAATATACTTTGTGCCAAAAGTGTAGTTCGCTCAATTGTTCACTCATTCATTCATTCACTCATTCATTCATTCACTACTGTGCACAAAAGTTATTTGTTAAACACCTACCACGAGGCAGAATCAGACTCATTTCTGAGGATTCATAAGGGGGCAAGTCAAACTGGCCTTAGGTTCTTTATTTGTAGCGTGGAGAACATTCTATCTTCCAACTCAAAGTTGACTGAAATGTGATTATGGTCTCATGCATATAAATACCTAGTGAAATGCTGAGAACAGAGCAGGAGCTGACTGAGTTATCTCAATTTTTATTTAAATGAAAAGCCTTTCTGCATTTTTATTTTGGTATGTACTTGTATCATGATACCCAAAATATTTGGTGGATTCCTCCCCAGGGCTGTAATCACACTATTGTGTTAAAGAAATACTGACTTGTTTGCTACAACTGGATGGCAAGAGCTGGGGTAAGATGGCCAGCCCCAAATGGAGGTACCCAGTGGCTCTACACAAACGTATGGTCTTGTTGTCTCCAGGGTGGACAGGGAGATATAAATTAGGGTATCCTGGGTCTAAGAGGACTGAGTTAAAACCACAGATCAACAAGCTAACCTCCCAGTCTTGAGGCATCAATGAGCCAGATCGGGTTTTCCACTGGTATGATCACCTGGCCACTATCTTTAGTCCTCAAATAGGATTTAAAGATGTAATGTGACACATTAAATCTCTCACTAGCAATACACAAAGAGGATATTTTATTATTAAAATCAGAAGTAAAAATGATGGTGAGAAAAGCCATTCTACAAAACCAAATGGTCCTAGCTACTCTAACAGCAGTATAAGGTGGAACGTGTGCCCTTATCAAAATAGAATGTTGTGTGTACATTCCTGACAACTCTGCAACTATGCTTTCAGCATTGCATGATCTACATTCACAAACCAATGTAATGTCAGATGCTGTCATAAGTTTTAATGAATGACTGGCTTGCATCCTGGTCCCTGGAACAAATGGGTGGGAAAAAGTCCTCATTTTTCTGGCTATACTAGGGACTGGAATTCTTGTCTGTTGGATGATTCATTATTGTTGTAGATTAATGTCTCATGTGTCCTTGCTGCTCTTTTTCAGCCTATCAGATGATAGTTCTTCAAAAGATAGAATCTGATATTCCTATGTCTCTTTTAGATCAGTCAGGATGAGAATTTTGGTACCTGGCTAGGCAGGATCAACACCTCTCCTCAGTCTGAAGCAGTTACTGAAGTGAGACCATTGGCCTTTTGTATCTCCGTAAGAGTAAGGAACCATAGTCTCAGAGTGTGGAGATGAGGTAGGATAGAAGAAATACAACTATGTAGCCAGAAGACAAGGAAATTGGGATTTAAAAAATTATACTTTAAGAAAAACTGCAGTTTTAGAACACAAGCCCAGTTTATTTACTTTTCTCCTTCGCCCAAAACAGCAACCTTGGCAACTCCCTTTAAACTGCAAATGGTCTGCCCATTCTCTTCTCACTTGTAAATGGTCTTCTTTCACCATGGATGGACCACACTTTTGGGCTTTCACACAGGAATAGCTCACTAAGTGTGCGCTATCCTCTCCCACCCTCTAAGACTAAGAGACTGAAACTGAGACTAAGACTATAGATTATCAAGTTCCACAGATTTCCACCTTCCAAAACAGATTAAAGATCCCCAGTTCCCAACACTCTACCTCATTTCTTTGAGCACCGGCACTCTTCTCTTGAGTGCGTCCTGTATCTAGCTCTAATAAATCCTTCTATGCCTCTTTTACTGGTATGTCCTGAAAATTCCATTTCTGTGACAGAAGTCAGCAAAACTGCAAATGTATTTTAAAGGGGTGTGTTAAATTCCTTATTTCAGCCTTGGGGACCCTCAGACCCATGACATTTCCAAGTAACACAATTTCTTTATTTTCAAGGGCTGAATACTGTTAAATTATGTATATATACATCATATTTTCTTTATCCAGTCTTCTGGTGACAGACACTTAGGAAGATTCCATACCTTGGCTATTGTGAATAGTGCTGCAATAAACATAAGATGATTTCAAATTGTTTGGGTAAGATTCCTGAATAATATGATAATTCTATTTTTAGTGTTTTGAGTAACCAGTGCACAATTTTATATTAGTGGCTTTACTAATTTGCATTCTCACCAACAGTGTACACAAGGTTCATTTTCTCTACTTGTCAACCTCACCAAAGCATGTTATCCTTTTTTTTTATAATGGCCCTTTTGACAGGTACAAGGTGGCATCTCATTATAGTTTTTAATTTATCCTTCACCAGCGATTTGTGATATTGAGGTAGGAAAGTAGAACATGGCAAAAGCTGGCTGGGAAATAGGTGTGACCTGTTAATTACAAAATCCCAAATAGATGCGACTTCTCTAGAAAATGGCCTAGACCTGACATTAGCCTGAGGCTCAAGATCCCAACACTGCCTCTCATGACTCAGATGTAGAAAGTCTCATGGGTTTCCTCGCGATTTAGACACTATAAAATAAAGGAAGCCATGAGGAGCTGGGGCTATCATATCTTTACATGACAGACCATACCACATCTCTCAGGCATGGTACATATTTTTATTTTCTTTTTTTACTTTTTCTTTGTTTGGCGCAAGCTCACGCTGCAGAGACAGTTTCTGCCAAATTGCATTTTGCCGTTTAAATAAACTTTGTCACTGTTTCAGCTCATTTCATTCAATTCTTTGTTCAAGGCAAGAAGAACCTAGAATTTAACTCTAGAAGGAGGGGCAAGCAATCCAGAACCCAGTAACATTAATTTGGACTATAACTACCTGATAAAAATGTGTCTTACATATTTTGGCCACTTGTATGTCTTCTTTTGAGAAGTGCCTGTTCAGGTCCCTTGTTCATTTTGTAATTAGACTGTTTTCTTTTATACAGATGCATTCCTTATGCGTTTTGGACATTAATCCCTTATCAGATGTATGTTTTACAAATATTTTCTCTCAATCTATAGATGTATTGATTCTGTTACTTTCTTTTTAGTTTAGAAGCTTTTAATTTTGGTGTAATCAAATTTGCCTATTGTTTTTGTTGCCTATGCTTTTGTGGTAAAATCTAAAAAAAATTATTGCTCAGATCAGTGTTGTGAAGCTTTCCCTCTACATTTTCTTTTGGCTGCTTTACAGTTTCAGGTGTTATGTTTATATCTATATTCTGAGTTGCTTTTTGTATGAGGTGTAAACTTGATCCCATTTCATTCTTCTGCATGTGGACATCCAGTTTTCTCCAAAACCACTTACTCTTCCCCTGTGTGTGTTCTTAGCACCTTTGAGAATATGCAATTGAGATATGCTTGAGTTAATTTCTGAGCTCTCCCTTCTCCTGAATTGGTCAACCAGTCTATTTTTATACCAATACCAGGTAGTTTTAAAGACTATTGCTTTGTAGTGCTGTTTGATAACAGCAAATTTGCAGATTACTTTGAGTAGTATGGACATTTCAATAATATTAATTCTTCTATTCCATAAACACAAGATAGCTTTTATTTTTATGTGCTTTCTTCAGTTTTTTCCATTAATCTTTTATAGTTTCCAGTATACATGTTTTTCATCTCCTTGGTCACACATGTTCCTAGCTATTTCAATTATTCTGTACCTATTTTAAATAGATATTTTCTTAATTTCTTTTCTGGATATCTTGTTGTTAGTGTATGGAATCCCTACTGATTTTTGTGTGTTCATTTTTTTTTTTAATTTATATTTTTACCAACAACATGTATTGGTACCTTGTTTACATAATGATCATAATCAATATGGTTATTTTGTACCTGTACACGATGTATCTTAGTTTTCCCCCCTCTTCCCCTCCCCTCCCTTCCATTCACCCACCCCTCTCCATTTGCAACAAGTTTATTTACATTTTTCTATTTTTTTCCTTTCATCTTACTTTTCTTTTGACCTTCCTTCTTTATCCTCCTTTTCCCTATCTATTTCACCTCACTTTTGAATACTATCTCCTTTTTTTTTTAACATAATACCTATTACAACCCTTTGTCCTTATTTACACTTATGGTTTCTCATATCAGAGAAACAATTCAATGTGTACTGATAAGTGTCTGATGTATTTCACTTAAGAGTATGTTCTCAAGGAACATCCATTTACATGCAAATGACTCTAGTTTATCCTTTTTATGGCAGTGTATTACTCCATTGTGTAGAAAAACCACATCTTCTCTAGCCATTCATCTGTTGTTGGGCATTTAGGTTGTTTCCAAGACTTAGCTATTACAAATCATGTTGCTATGAACATGGTTGTGCATATATCACTGTGATATGATGATTTTAATTCTTCTGAGAAAATACCAAGCAGAGGAATAGCTGGGTCAAATGGAACCTCTAGTTGTAGTTTTCTGAGGAATCTCCACACTGACTTCCACAGTGGTTGGGCCAGTCTACATTCTCACCAACAGCGGAGGAGAGTTCCTTTTTCGCCACAGCCCCATCAGGACTTGTTATTGGTTGAATTCTTGATAATAGCTATTCTTTCTGGAGTGAGATGGTATCTTAGTGTTGTTTTGATCTGTATCCCTAGAATGACCAATGATGTTGAACATTTTTTCATATATTTATTTACTATTTTTATTTCTTCATCTGAGAAATGTTTATTCATTTCAGATGCCCATTTTTGGATAGGGTCTTTAAATTTGGGGGGTTTGATTTTTTTGAGTTCGTTATATATTCTAGATGTTAGACCTTTGTCTGAGGGACAGCTGGCAAAAATTTTCTCCCAGTCTGTGATTTTTCACCCCACTCTATTAGTAATTTCTTTTCCTGTGCCAAAGGCTCTTAATAGGATATGGTCCCAAGCATTGATTCTTTGTATTGTTTCCTGTGCAGTCTGAGTTCTGTTCATAATTTTTTTTCCAACCCCTATGTCTTCGAGAGTTCTTCCTATTTTATTCTCCAGGAGATTTAGTGTTTCTGTTTTAATGCTTAGATCTTTGATCCACTTTGATTTTAGCTTAGTACATGGTGAGAGACATGTATCTAGCTTTAATTTTTGGCATGTGGTAAGCCAATTTTTCCAACACCACTTATTAAAGAGGCTATCTTTCTTCCAGTGAGGGTGTTTAGCTCCTTTGCTGAAGATGAGGTATTTGAGTGTGTTTGTAATTATTTCTGCTTCTTCTAGCCTGTTCCATTGGTCCTCAGGTCTGTCTTCATGCCAATACCATGCTGTTTTTATCACAGAAGCTTTATAATATAATTTCAAGTTGGGGACTATTTTGTGTTCATTTTGATACCATGACTTCATTGGATTAGATCTAGCAGGGTGTGTGTGTGTGTGTGTGTGTGTGTATATATATATTTTTTTTTTTCTGTAAAGTGGTGTGACAGTTTAACCTCTATTCTATTTTGATCAGATCCCTTTTTTCCTCTCATCTAATTGTTTTGGGAAGGACTAACAATTCTATTTTGAATAGAAGTTGGAAGGGAAAACATCCTTGTCTTGTTTCAGATCACAGAGGGAAAGTTTTCAATTCTTCACCACTGAGTATTATACTAGCTATGAGTTTATTATATATAACGTTTACTATGTTGCAGTACACAGAATCTTTTAAGTGTTAAGTACAATCTTTAAATTATTTAAATAAGAATGAATTCTTTGAAAGACAGTTTCTAATCTGAGCATTGTGGGAAAGGTTGAGAAGAACATACTGAAAATACCAGAATCACAGATTTGGAAGGGGGCGGGGCAGGGATGAAAAGGTAAAGACCCCCAGGGATTTGTGAGTAGGAGCCATGGATTTGTCTGAAGTTACATCATTAAATGAAGAAAGAATAATAAAAACTCATTCACAATGTCAGGGAACGAAGACGAGAAAATCAGTGTTATGGTTTGGATGTAAAATGTCTACCAGGCTGGGGATCAAGCTCAATGGTTATAGTGTTTGCTTTGCAAGCAGAAGGCCCTGAGTTCAATCCCCAGCACAACATAAATAAATAAATAAAATGTCTAACAAACCTCATGTGTTGAAAGCTTTGTTCTCAGTGCAATAGTATTCAGCAGTGGGGCTTTGGGAAGGTGACAGGATCATGAGAGTTCTGACCTCACCCATGGATTAAATTAATGATAGATTCAAAATCTGATAGCATTTATACAAGATAGTGGAAACACAAGGAGATAGGGCTAACTGGAGGATGTAGATCACTAGAGGTGTGCTCTGGCAAAGTTTCTCTCCCTCCCTTGCTTTCTCTCTTCCTTTGCTCTCCCTCTCTCCCTTTTTCATTCTCTCTCTCTCTCTCTCTCTCTCTCTCTCTGCTCTTTCTGGCTGTCATTATGTGATAAGCTTCCTGCTTTGCCCTTCTGCTACAATGTGCTTCTTTACCACAGGTCTAAAAACAATGGAGCCAGGTGACTACGGACTGAAATCCCTGAAACTGTGAGCCCAAACAAACTTTTCCTCCTTTAAATTGTTTATCTCAGGTATTTTGTCATGGTGATAAAAAGCTTATTAAAAGGGAGAGTGAGTGTTTTCATACCTGTTTTCATAGATTTAGATGACCCTGGAGTCAACTCCAACCTATTCCAAGGGTTAAATCAGCTCATACATCTACCTTAGTTCATAACACCACAATTTTCCCATCTGCACAAGCCAAGAATTATCTTGTCATTTGCCTTTTTATAAAGGCCATATCTAATCCATTCTCAAATGTTGTTGAATCAACTCCTTATCTTTAGTATGTCTATTGTGTATCTCTACAGTTTTTCCTAATCTTAATCTAAGCAACAAATCACCATTATTTCTAACCTGAAGACTATAAGGGATTAATAGCCAATATTATCAAGTCCACCGTCAGGCTCCTCTATTCCAGTCTCTCAAAGTGAAAATCTCATATTCTCACTGTAATCACCACACCCATCCACTACAGGCACAGCACAAAGACACACATGCACATGAACTTCTGCCTCTGAACACCACCCACCCCCATAAATCTTTAAATAGCTTTCCACTACAGTTGGATAACATCAAAATGCTTAACACAGCCCCTTCTCCAGTGTCATCTGCTCTAAGATGCCCATTCTTTAATGTCCTTGTCTCACTTTTTTCTTGTTGCTGAGAAAAAAAACCTGACACCCAAAGTTGAAGGGGGAGAGGTTTATTTAGTTGACAGTTTGCAGAGGTTTCAGTCACAGTCTGCTGGATCCAAGGCAGGGTGGCATGGCAGACAAGCAGCAAGGCAAGCGAGGGGCTTTAGCAGCTTCTTTCTGCCCCTTTTATCTTATCCGGGCTGCTGGGATCAGGACGGTGTCAAACCAATCAGTGGGTTGATTTAGCAATCACACACCCTTAATCTCAGCATCACATGCTCCTGATTCAGCCACCTCTGAAAAAGCCCCACGTATGACCTCATGAGGTTTCGGGGGACATCTAGGCACAAATCACGACAGTCCTAGAACATAGCTTTTTTAAACCCCCAGGCTGGCCCAATGCTATTTCTACTGTCTCCAAAGCTGTAACACATCAAAATCATTTTATAGAGTCAAAATTCAAATCAGTATTTTAATCATCAGCTCAAAGACCACTTCCTCAAATAATCCTTTCTTGACGCTCCCAAGTAGGACAAAAACTTCACATTACGTGCTTGTCAGGTAACACGGGCAACTGATGGACATATAATTCATAGTTATCATCTGTTACCATCTGCTAGTTGGTGAGATTATTTTACAAATGTGCGTCTACTATACTAAACAGAAAGTTGCATGAGAACCAAGAACATGTGCATTTTTGATTATCATTACATACTCAGGTGTTTCACAAGTCTTTAGTTCACGTTGGATACTCTAATTATTTGTTGAATGAATGAAAATAATATTTGCAACTTCACAGATAAATAGTAATTATATGATTTTTAGAATCTATTTCTCCTAAATAGAAACCTGTTGTTTAAAAGTTTGAACCTAAGAGATGAAAAGCAGAAGTAGAATCAAGATTGAACAGAGGCAGGAAAACAGAAAACAGATACCAGAAGCAAATGGATACTGCTGTTTCTTCATGTAACAAGCTCTTCCACCTTATACAAAACAGCCACAGAAACAGGAGTAGCAGGACTGACATATTGTTGGACAGTTTCCAGCACAGTTAAAGGAAAACAGTTGGCAAATGAAAACTGGCAAATGTGACTTCTGGTCATTTGATAGAGGGTTAGGCATTTTATACATAAAGAGAAAAAATATAGGTCTTTTTCAGATGTCATGAACACACATTAAAGTCATGGAATCTACAACCTATTCCGTGGAGATTTTTAGAAACAAATTCACCCAGTAGCAACAAATAAAGAAGGGTAAGCACTCAAGGTATCAACCTTAAAAAAATTAAATGGCAAATAACACAAGGAAAGAACAAAAGATGTTTATGCCATCCCAAAGGCTCAATTGTAATTCAAGTTCTAAGTTGATTTGTCTTTAAAGGTAATATCTTGGGGGCAGTACTGGGGATGGAACTAGGCAAGCACTCTACCACTGAGCTAAATCTCTAACCCCTAAAGATAATATTTTTTGTAGAATGTATAGATTATTCATGTTACTATTTAATAAAGTTTTTTTCTGATGAGAGACCAAAAACGAAGCTAGCTACAAGCCATGATTGTCTTTAAGATCTCCGCAATATAATCACTGTCAAAACTGACTTCATGTTTGTAGAAAATTCATGATTCCCCAAAAGATGATGTTATGTTTATTTGGGAATGGTGGGGGTGGATATAATGGTTCTCTGAGAAAGTGGCTGCCAAAAGATGGTTAAAAACCAAAATGTCCCTCAATCTTCCATTCTTCAAGGAATGTATCTGGGTTGAGATGCATCATGATTTTAACAAATCTATTTTTCTGAGCTTTTTGCCTAGCCCAGCGCCCTTCTCTCTGGTCAGGGAAACACATGTTGCCTTCTGCCTGACATGGGTCACTCACTCAAGCTGGAAACCTTGAACTGCGTGTAGAACAAGGCCCGGTCTACCCAGCAGGAAAAGTGTAGAAACCGCCTCTGTGAGTTAGAAACACCTTAATTTCAACATCTTCTTGAAAGTTGTACTTCTTATATCTTCCCTTCATTGTCATACTCATTATCTTCTTATTCTCTGTTATCCTGAATTCTGCTGCTTTTACCCTCAGCTGCTGCATGCTTACTGATTTTCTGTTCTGGATTTGCTCCTTAGTCTAATTAAACTAACTGCAATTTCCTTTACTCTCCAGTTCTTTGTGACTTTTAATGCATGACCCAATCCTGTCTTTCATTTCTTCTAAAACTCTCGGTTAGCCAGATCTCGTGAGCAGGCTCTCCACTTTAGTGCTAATATTCACGTTAGTCACCTTAGTTTCTCACTTGGCCTCTACTCTGCCATGCTGATATGTACTACTCGGATGTGTTGTCATGTTGTCTGAACTCCTCATATCATAACTAAGGTGGTAGCCTCCCAGCATCTCCTCTCTCTCTCTCTCTCTCTCTCTCTCTCGGCCAATGACATTTTTAGTTTGTCTTTATGCTACAGTCAGCAATCTGAAGAAGAACTCTGTTATATTTCTCAAACTTACTGTGATATTAACAATTACCATTTGGGAAGTGTTTTTGAAAGCATTTTAAATGCTCTTGCTGCTGATTTCTGGAATGAAACAAATGGTGAATATAATAAAACCACATTAAGTTAAAATATACATAGAGTTGTTGTTCCTATATCCAGACATCAGGAAACGTGCTTGTTTATTAGCATACATCATGTTTCATATGACCGTACTGTACCTTTTTGTTGGCCACACAAATATACTAACACACCCTGACATAGTACAATTACTTCGGTTATATTTAAATTGTGTTGATTCCTCCTGAAAATATATAATTTTAGAAGATGCAATCATTTTTATATCATTAACATTAATAACAAAAATTGAAAAACTTGTAGAGAATCAGCTTTTGGTAAAGTATTGGCGGTTATAACAATGCTTCTTACAGATTTTCTGTAGTTATCTACTTATGCAAGCAACTACGTCTATGAAAATGGCTGAGAATCAAAATCAAATAAAATTTGGGTAACAAAATGTAGTATTAAGCAAATATTTCTTTTTGATTTCAGATACTTTTCTCATAAAGAAGTCGATAATTTATTTTAAAGCATTTCAAACATTATAATGCTACAAGGACAATAAAAGAGCATAGAATTAATCCATTGTAAATGATTACCATCAGATTTTAGTCACTTTTGCAGAAACTCAAATCATGCAGCCACTTCTCACATTTCATCAAAAAATGACTTTATTTCTGTGCATTGATTTCCGAACCTGTGAACATGATGTCTCAGGGGCTCCGCCCACTGAGGCCAACCTAGTCTATTCCACATTCATCTAGTCAACATACCGAACTCGAGTTTCAACTCTGTAGCTCAAATCCACACGCACCCATGCTGACTGGAGCATAATTAACCATCAAACGTACGACAGTGTGGCACTTTCCTACATGCATATCTCATAAGGGCTAAAGTCAGAAGAAATGAGAGCAATCGAAAACCTGAAGCAGGAATGTTCTCACCTGATACATGTCCAGTATTTAAAAGCAAATCAAGCTCAAAAGTGATCTTTACCCTGGATATCCCAAGAGAGGCCCGAGAGGCCACCATGGCTCCAATTTGCTATATTTTACTACCGGTGGGGCTCTTACATTCTTTTCTCTGCCCTTTAGGATTTCTCATCCTCCCAAGTACCTGAGTTCCAACTGTCTAAAACATATAGGAAGTACTATAAAACTGGCCAGCTGTTTTGGCTTTACAAGAGGTATTTTTATATTGTCCCCTCTGCAGACATCTGACAGGGACCTGATCCAAGCAGGCTGTGGTCATCGTTCCCTGGACAATGCACTGTGTATGAGATGGAGGGTTTGTTAACCCAGCTGCTGGAGGAAGGCTTTATTTCCCAGGAGAAATTCTAGCACATCTGGGGCAATATAGTCTACACACTTAGTTTTGGATTCTCTTCCAGTGACAGACGCCTGTGCTCTGGCAAGGGTAAGAGTAATAATCTGTGGTTAATGTCTTATGAAAAAATGTTGGCAAGCTGAAACAGAAACAAAGACTCTATCTTTTGTCCTTTTAAATTTTTTTTAAATAAACATACAGTCTGTGCAAATTAAGTTTGGACACAGAAAAAAAATCAGGTAGGAAACATCAAATTAGCTCTTTGAGTCATCTTATTTGGATATTTGGAGTAATAATCATTTAAGGTCCTGAACATTTAAGATTTAACACTTTTAAATATTTCCCTTCCTGCTTAGCTAAATCATCATGAAAGCAGAACAATTCATGTCTTCCTGATGACAAAACTAATGCTGAGTTTGAGCTGAACAGTACAGGGTTTAGAAATTCTAAACTAACGGCAGGGGCCTATGAGGTCACTGGATGAAACAGACAGTCACTGTGGGGTCACCATCTTCAGTCAGGCCTTGCTTTGCTCGGGAATCTAGGACAGTCTTCCTCCGTTTAATACTATCATTATAGAACTTTCCATACAACAAATATCTACTGAAATAATTCTGAACTACTTAGCAATCATACTTAATGTAAAGGCACGTAAGCCACTGAAAAATGGGAATCTTGCAGAGGCCAGAGGAATAACATCATTGTAGCCTCTTAAAAGTATAAGGCAAAGAAATTCAAATTTATCGATAATGACTTGAACATGGATATAGTTTCCAGCTTTGAATGCTTTCATATGTATTCTAACTTTCTCCTTCATAGTTTGGTTGATTGACAAGAAGAACCCAGATCATGAATTAGACATCATTTGAAGTAGACATCTGAATAATTTCAGTTGATCCATGTTGATAATTTCCATCGAAAGGGTATGAATTCCAAGAAGAAGGAATAATAGTGTGGCAGTGAGGGTAGAGTGTTCTCTTGATCAGCTCTGGGATCTGCCCCAAGGATTGGTGGAACACACTTGGTGTGTCTGAGTGGGTCACGGAGGTGTGGCTTTGGGGTCTGTGTCTGGTTCCTCGACCCTCTGCCCCCTCTGCCTCGGCTCTGTTCCCCTGCTCTGCTCTCCAGTCTTCATGACTAAGCAGCTTTACTCAGCCATGGGCTGAATATCCCCCAAACTGTGAACTAAATTACACCTTCCCTCCTTTCAGTTGTGGGTAGTGGGTACTGTGTCTCAGTGACAGGCAAGCAAATTGCAAATAAGGTACGCAATGAGGTTCAGAGTCAGCAGTACACAGGACATTGTCCTGAATTTTCTGTTCTAGTGAAGATTTAGTCCCCAGTTCCTATCATGTACATAGCAGTCCGAGTAGGAAAACCTTTAAGGCTCCTCTCAGTTCTACAAGTCTGTGCTTCCCAGGCCACATCATCGCCTCAAGGAAAGAAAGTAAATACCTTGTATGAAGAAAAATTTAGGAAACACATTTTAGAAAAGTAAAACACTTCAGTAGAATTTCAAAAGGATGAAAGAGACTATTCACTCAAAATAGTAAGAAGAGCTGTATTTAGGAAGAGGGGAAGCCATCCAAAAGGTGCCATTCGGGGTGTTTTTTTATAGATTTCATTGGAGTGCATTTGTGTTTATAAGTAATATATGGTAATAGGAAATGAATTTACATAAATTTCATGTAGACAACTTTAAATCTGATTGCTAAAACATCAGTAAAGCTTCCTTATTCCCAGAAGACAATTTAAATAGTAGGTTCAGGTTTGCTTATTTTTTTTTATATATTCAGAGAAACAGGAATTTACAACTATAAAAGACATCAGAGTTGACTTAGCCCTGTACTTTAGTTGCAGCTATTAATAACAGCATTTAATACTGCTATTGAAATACCTATCTATTGAGAACTGTTCCAAGTGCTCTCCCTATAATCAGGCTAACATGCTAATTCACTTCTAGGCTGTGCTGGCCACTGGCCAGGTTTCTGACCTGGAAAACACAGGCATGTTGTGAGAAGGAGATGAGTAGTAGTTTTCTTTTTTTCTTCCACTTGTAATATAACTTTGGCTCTCCAAAGTGAACATAACCAAAACTTGACTATATTTTCATCTTGACCTGAGCTTCAAGGTTATTGGGGATGCCATTAAATAAAATGGAAGAGTAGGCTCATGTAGGAAGAACCAAAGATTTTAATTTAGTCACTTTAAGTACCAGATCTCTATTTAATGAATTATAGCCTTTAAAAAAAGTAACTGCTACTTAGATACTCACTTATAAAAGAAATAAAGTATACTAAAAAAGTGAGCAGCATCAGTTGGTATAAAAATAATTAGAAATCACATAAGAATAATAGTCCCCCTTTATCCTGCAATTTCAATTTTGTAGTTGCAGTCACGTGCAGCCAACTATGATTCAAAATATACTAAATGGAAGGTTCTAGAACTATATCATAAGCTTTAAATAACTGTTATTACAGCTTATGATATAGGTGTTCTACTGTATTATTATTGTTATTGATCTGTTTCAGTATCTAATTTATAAATCAAACTTTATTATAGGAACACATGTATAAAAAACAGTGTATCTTTAGTTTCAGGTACCCTGTAAGAGTCTTGAAATGTATCCCCCACAGATAACGGGGATTACTGTAAATCACTGACTTTATGTAGAGTAGAGAAATATTAAGTATTTTCAAAAAGAGCAACACAATATGAGTTTACTTCTTTAGGGCAGTTTGGCCTGCTACCTGTTATGTTAACATTCACAGAATATTAAAACCTGGAGGGGAATTTAGCAATCATCTTGTAAAACTCTCATATTTTAGGTAAGGAAGTGCATGCTTCAGGAGAGTAAGTGGTTTGATCAGGGTGACACAGACAGTTGATGGAAGGAATACAAAACGAGACTGCCTTTAAACACTTAGCACTGCAGAAGTATTTAAGATTTTTATGAAGTTTCACTTTGTGGAAAACACGCATTTCAAATTATTAACGTCAGCTCTAGATTTCCTTTATCTCACCAAATTTCATTAATAAGCTTGATGTTTACAAGTTACTGAGACTAGTTTTTCCTGGAACTAAGGTCAGCATCTCATTCACACTCTTTGCATTTATCAGGCTCTGAGATTGCAGGGAACTCTGTGCTTGGCACACAGAAATATTCAACAAAAAGAGGGTACATCCATTTGGAATGGCTCTTCACTGCCCCGGCACTGAGCACAATTTCCCTACTGCACCAAATTTTGAATGTTCAAGACTTTGGAACTTGAGGAGAAAGGAAGAAGCACTGAGAGCAGGAGGTAGAGAAGAGTGAAAGGAAGTAGAGATAAAGGCAAATGAGCCCCAGATAGTGCTTGTGCACACTTCAAAAGTTCTTACAACCATATTTTTAAAAAAAGTATTAATATTCTTCCTTTCACTTAAAATACTGGACATTTATATATCCTGAGGCAGGGTAATCATTTAAAACATGTTGGAATGAAAACGATCAAAGTTAGCTTCATTTTTCAATTATATAATTATAAGAGAATATGATTCAACAACAATTTCTAAAGTTGGCTAAAAGAAGAATTGGTTTTGGTTTGCAAGGGATTATAACAAATAAGTGAAATGCAGTCGTTCCCAAGTTTGCTGCAGCCAAGACATCACGGTTTGGAAAGCAAACGCTTCCCAAGAGTTTCAGAAATCTTGATGCTATCTCTAACTACAGAATTTTAGCATTTGGCATTCTCATTCAGACAAAGACTGGACAAAAATTTACGCAGTTAAATAACTCTCGAGAGAGGATGCACCTAACACACTTCACAACTGGGTAAGTTTGGATGTACTCACAGAGCAAAGTCTAAAAAGTAAACTCATCTGGGACTTAGGCAATATTTTCAATATAATTATTATATTTGTGGCAAAGGGTAAATATTAGAATGCATCCTTCCTTAACGAATTAGTCAATATATTCAAATTCTCCATAGCTGTTTCTATGCGTCTGAGTGAATATTATCTGGATCCTAAGGTTCCACTGCGAAGGGGATGACCTTTCCTGGAGGTAGGCAGAGTGTGCTGAAGGCATTCTCCTAACAGTGAGTCTTTCTCACGAAGCTTCCTCATTAATCCTACTATGCATTTTGACTCACTGATTGTTGTTGCTCAGGTATGATTCTATTTTGCTCCTACTAGTTCATTCTGTGTTGTGGTTCTACTGCCATGCTTATTGACCTTCTCTGTAACCTCTTATGAACAGAACAGGAGACACACTTGGAAAACATTGGGCCAGTGTCTCATCGCCTGCTGCCTCATAAGAATGATTTCTTCCTAGCTCACAAATCTATTCTGAACGCTAATTAAATATTTACAAAGTGTGTTAAAAACCTCTTTGAATGCTAATATGAAAATAGCAACCCACATTCATTTGAATAAGCAGAGATTTTTGCCTTGTGATATTAAGGGCCTCTGAGTTTAAATCAAATAAATTCAATCACTTTAAATAAAGCAAAAAAGAAATTGAGCACCTACTATGCACAAAGCTCTGGGCCAAACATGAACATAAATATAAACTTCCTAGGAACCGAAGATCTGTCAGAAATTAAAATATTTCGTATTACTTAATTCACATCATTTTCCTCTGGATTTAGTACATGTGCTGCTGAAGCGGGCATTCCCTCTGGGTTTAAAGACGAAATTAAATGCAAAACACCCACCCTTCTAGCATTAAGATTTTACACTGCTCCCTGACATGTAACATTGTATTTAGTTACATAAAGATGCAGCATTTTCTCTATATTAACACATTATTTCACATTACATTCATTAAGTTTTTGAAAGTATTTTAGCATGTAGGTTCCATTTATTGTACCCAAAAATAAAAATAGCATCAAAGTCTTTTTGCAGCTCCCCAAAGACAGTTAGGGAATAATGATCATATGCTAAAAAATGTAAAATGCAATTTGTGCTGTGCCCCATTTACTAGAAAAATCACTACGAACAATGCATTTTGTACAGTATATTGCCCCAGGGAAACTGGATCAGCATCAGGAATGAATAAAGAACATTGCATTTGAAATCAGCTAATTCTGCTTCAGTGATTTTAAAAACTATTTGTTATGATATTACTTCCTGTCAAGCACATAATGTGATATTTTCCTCAATAAAACTAAACAGTTGCTGTAATTTCAGCATCCCTCATTTTCCACTTTTTAAGCACTAAATATTTAAACAATGCAGACCTGGAAGTCTCAAGCCAGTCATCTGATGCAGGCATCTCCTTGCCTAAAGTACAGTAATGATCCATGTGGGGACCTGTTATGTCGCCCTGACATACACAGTGGCAGCTGTCGAGGTCCTTACCTGCCCACAAGCCAGGCCCATTCCTCTTTCTCCCATGCCATGTGGACACGACAGATTTAACTCCAGGGCATCTGCTCCAGAAGCCTTTAAACAAGGAAGGAAAATGAAGAAAGGAGAAAGCTTTACTTGTGTATCAATATGGTTTTACCATTGATAACTAAGGTCATTTTTGTCAATTTTTAATGACTACGTTTTCCATGTTACAGCTCTCTGTGGGGTATATTCTAACTTTATCAAATTAAGGTATGTACAATAACAACAAACTATGTACTGAATGCTTAAAAGTTACTGCTAGCTATTCTCTATGCTTTGTATTTGTTATTTCGAATTCTCATAATCCTTCTATTATTATGCGTATTTTACAGATAAGAGATCTGAAGCCCAAGAGGTAAATGAAGCCCCACAGTTAAGTGACACAATGGAGATTTTAACTCACACCTATTTGACAACACATTTATTTTTTCCTAAACAGCTTCTATTTTTATAGGAACAAATCTAATTCTGTATAATTGATATTGGGGGTAGGCATGCAATGAAAAATGTAGTAGTCTATCTAGAATGAATGAATAAATTAAAAAAAAAATTGGGGGGTGCTAAGGATCAAACTCAGGGCCTTGCACTTGCTGGGCAAGCGTTCTACCATGGAGCTAAATCTCCAAGGCCAAAAATGTTTTTAACTGAAAATCATTTTTATCATGTTTAAAAATGGTCCATGCTAAGAAACATGAATCACTGATACTTTTGTCTGACTTCAATAACTAAACAGCAATTCTTCTTTTTTAAATCATTAATTCACTAATAAGTGGATTATGTCAAAATGAACAAAAGAATTCACAGTACTTTGAGAATCTTAATTCTTGGAAAGTCTTATGTGAAAAACTTTAAAAATAAACAAAATATTTTTAAGCTAAATACAGTAATTTGAAGAGTGTGGTACTAATAAATTCAAATTTTACCCTCTCTTCTCTAACTTCTAGAATTTCTCTAGTGCCATAATTTCAAGTAAGGGCAACTAAAAGCTTGAAACAATTTTCAAAAATATTATTATAACATGTCCATTACTTCATGTAAAAACTTTTTAAAATTCATCATTTTCTAAGTACACTAGACCTTTCTGCAGGCCAAAAGCTATTTCTTCAAAGTTTCTCTTTTTTTTAATTGCTCAAAATTTTAGCCTGTTTTTTCCTCTGCTTTATGAATTTTATTTTTTAAATTTTTTTTTATTTTTTACATTTTATTTTTTTATGTGTGCTGGAGCTCAAATTCAGGGCCTTGTCCCTGCTAGGCTAGTGCTCTACCACTTGAGCTAAAAACCTCAACTTGCTTTATGAATTTTAAGTAGAATCTCAATGATCTTAACACCAGTTAGCTATTTCTAAGTCTACCTTCTTGCTGTCATTACTCATTAGTCAGTCCAACTTTTCTTCTGCACATTTCTTCAGTCCATTTGATCATCCAATCTGTTTTCTATCTTGGCCTCATAAGGGCTTTTTGATATTCCAATTTTAAAATGTTTCATGATATTAGAGAATTACTTTAAATTGTACAACTTTCTTCCTATTGGTTCAGAAGCAAGTGTGGACGAAGCATGCCTGATGAACTCTGGTTTCTAATTCTAGGTCTGCTGCTAAGGAACTGGGGATGCTTTGGACAAACTAGTTAATAACCCTTGTCTCCTACTATTCACGTGTAAACCGCAAATAATATGACCTGTCTCAAAATCATGTCACATAGGAATTGCCAGCTTAATTTAGATTACATATTACACTTATATGCAATACTTCATTTTGCTTATTATTTTTTAGTTACTTCAGATATTTTAGAAATCTTGTAGATTTCTTATTTAGCTGAAAATGCAACAATAAAGAGCAAATCAATTCAACAACATTTTGGGTTAGATACAGTTTAGGCAGCCTTTGTATGTACAATTACATTATGTGTATTTCACAAAGAATTTATAATTTATAAAGTTTATACAATATATAATTAGTTACCATAGTAGATAATGATAGCTAACATTAATTGATTACTTACAATATGCTAGGATACTTTATTAGGTATTCTGTATGTTTTATCTTCATCCTCAAAATAGCTCTCATGGGTAGAATATATCATTATTCTTGTTTTACTACCGATAAAACCAAGGCATAAAAAGTACAAGTGATTTATCAAGATCCCACAACCCATTATTGAGAGCAGGGTGGTGAACTCAAGTAGTCTGAATCCACAGTCTGCATTTTTACTAAACACAAAAGAGCACTTATTCCATCTTTGGGAGTAACACAAAAGAGCACTTATTCCATGTTTGGGAGTGTGACATTGGTTTAAGAAAAATGTAGCAGCTAGACATCCCTATGGCCTCTAAAATTAAAGTAAAATTAAAATCTTTTAAAAGTATCTGTCCAATACGAAGTACTATTAGGGAATAATCATTAAAATTTTCTCACTATTATATACACACAAAAAACACATATCGACGAGCTACCTCTGCAAAGGCTTTTGAAAAGAGCACCGAGGCATCTAAAACTGAGATAGTGGTGCTCAAGGTGACACCAAGAGAGTGGAAACACACGTCAATATTCCTGACAGGATGCACACCACCTTGAAAGGCAGTTAATTCCACTTACAAGTAACTATAACCGTTCAAAAGTCTTAATCGACAAATTGGCACGAAATGCTAAATTAACTGAAACTGGGCATGCATTCTGACTCATGTTAGTCACAAGCTTTCTAGTTTAGTCACTGAGCTCAAAATTTATTCTACCTCACCTAATAATTGTGAAGTAACCTCCTGAAGGCATGGCAGAGGAAATCTTCACTTATTTATCATCCATTTATAAGAAGGAGTACATATAAACACACGTATATATATATAAGTGTGATAGATTCTGGAGACAGATTTCATGGCTTTGAACTCTACTTTCACCACATACATGCTGTGTGAACTTGAAAACACTATGTAACTGCTTTTTGCCTTAGTTGCTTCACCTCCAAATAATTGTAAAACAATGTTATGCTGTTGTTGTAAGGTCTACAGAAATGTAATTATGGAAAATGACTTGGAACAATGCCTGTAATGAAGTTAGTACTACATTTAAGTGTACCCAAATACCATCTATCTATCTATCTATCTATCTATCATCCATCCATCCAAATAGAACTTTAGACTTGTCCAAAAGCTGCCTTGATCTGAAAAGATTTTATATAACTCATGGTGCCTTACATCACCTATAACTCAGAGAGGAAAAGAAAATAAAAGAATAGCGAGAAAAGAAAAGCAAGGAAAAAGAAAACTATCCTGAGGAATTCTTGGAATAGTGACAGTTGTGTAATTTCTAAAGTTCTCTGAATTGTTTTATAAAAACTATCAGATAAACTAGGGTAGAAATCCCACAAACCTTTGTACAAATATACAAAATCAAACACAGAAATCTTTTTCTCCCTCTTTCTCCTTTCCTTACTTCTCTCTTTCTTTCTGTTGTCATCTAATCAATGTAGCTCTAATGTCACTGTGTAGGGAGGAGCAAGGTGGTGCCTTGAGCATTTGAAGAAAATCCACAAGAGACCACGGTGATGTGTCTGAGTCCAAATACAGTGGGAAGAACAGCTACCTAGAGACTGGCTTGGCATATCAGAGCCCAAGCAGAGAGAAGACACTGCTCCATGGTAGGGAATGAAAGATACAGTTCTTGGATTCTCTCTTCATTTCTTCTGCTCAAGGAATACAGAAGGCAGATGTTGAATTTCTAAATTTGTCATCTAGTCTTAACTCTCCCAAACTGGAGATAAAAGTTCGCTGGAATCAAAAACCTTTCTAGAATAATCTAGGGTAATGAACGGGACTGGATCCACCAGGACACAAAGGCAACTACTGCTTTCATCTCCAGCTGGATGCCCATGTCCCTTGGTTCCATTCTATCCTACTGTCACTCCTCAGTGATTATATTCGTCAGTTTTCCTGTTTCCAGGACAGGATACCAGATGGCTTAAAGGAGGAAGGAATTTAGGCTCATGATTTCAGAGGATTCAGTATGTGGTGAGCAGGCTCCAAGGTAGGAACATCATGGCAGAAGGATATGGCTGACCAAAGCTTCTTAGTTCATGGTGGCTAGGAAGCACGACAGGGAACAGTGCCAGAGAGAAAAGGACCAGGGACCACATATAGCACCTCAAATGACCCACCCAGACACGCCCAGAAGTGTGCTCCACCCATCCCCTGGGCAACTTCCAAACTAATGAAATCGACATAATTAAGTTTAACCAACACAGATACTCATCCAACTGGTTGTATGGATCTCTGCAATGTGCCTATGTCCATTTTATACTCTAGCATATTTAATTAAATAGCATATTACTAGCCCAGATATAGAGAAAAATGATGAAAACCTGAGTTTTTGAGTGTTTTATTTTGATTCTAGTAGAAGTAGCATCATCACCTGGTTTTTTTATCACTTATTTATTTATTTATTTTTTACCACCTTCCTTGTGTCATCCTACCTGTGATGCTCAGCCCTCAGCCATCCTTCATCAAGTCTGTGACACAAAACTTTTGGCTTTGGATCTCAATCACTTCAAATCTGTTAGTGCCAAATGAAGTGCCACTCTTCCTATTTACTCTGTAATGGCTTCCTTTTTCTTTGTCATATAGCAATTCTTGAGCTCTGCACTTCTATTCATTCATTCAACAAATATTTGTTGGTGAATAAAGATCTATGCTTGGAATTGGTGACCAAGCAGTGACCCAAATGGGTCTCTACACATATGGAGCTTGTTTGTAACAAACAAGGCAGACTGATCAATAATGATGCCCCTTGACACCACTGTGAATCACCACTTTATCAAGTGATACAGCAGAAAAACACATGCAGAAGTAGGCCCAGATTGGAGGAAGCCTGAAGTTTAAATAATTTTGAGTACCCTTCTTTATAAAATGAAAAATTATGACACAAAATTAGATACAGGGGCTTATAAGACAGAGTGGTCTACCCGTCCCAGCCAGAGAGTACCAGTTTGAGGACAAGAAGACATTAGAAGGCAAGAAAATGGGAAAAGCTCCTAGTTTGAGTGTGTGTTGAAAGGGTGAAAGGTAGTGGAGAATAAACCCAAGGAGACATCAGGGAGTTACACAAGTAGCCAGACAGTAGCCAGATCATGCAGGACTCGTAGGTCAAGTGTTTTAAACTTAGGAAAGAAAAAACGATTTTGGACATATAGAAGGGAAAAGTAGTGAAATAATGGCAGATAAACTTCAATTAGGGTGGCAGTAATACATTTTGGCCTACATCTGATTTACATATTTCCTCAAATGTGATGGCCTTAATTGCCACCCCGTGGCATCCTCTCAGAGGGGAGGCCCAGTCCCTCTTCTATTCTTAATCACCTCTGTCAGCTCCCACAGGCTCCCTTAAAATGAAAACTGGGTGTATTACAGTGTCCACTCCCTGTACCTGAGTGGGAGCTCCAGAAGTGCCAGTGCTTGTGCTTAACCAAGAAACTCTGGCCTTTTCCTCCAATTCTGGATTCAGATGAAGAATCAGATCGTGTGGTACAGGCTCTGACTTCCCTGGCACTGCCTAGAGTGGACGGAGCACACTGAGGAAGGTACAGCCATGTGGTGTGAATAATGAGGGAAAGCAGCCAGTAGATGCCCTCTGTAAACTTCCTTCCTCTAAACTCCTGTGAGGCAGGACGGCCAGTGTGATACCCTACGCCCACATAACCAAGCAATCTGTAATGTATCATTCTGTATTTATTTTCCCTTCCCTCACATTTTTTATTTATTTATTATTTTTTGGTCCCATTTACTGCTCTGAAATTACATGCTTCATTGCAGTCTTTCCTTAACTGTGACTCAGGTTCTGTTTTCTAGGATAACACACATTAAGAAAGAAATGGATTGAAGACCTACTAAAATCCACTCAAAATCATTTAAATTCCAATATTTAAGCTTTCAGGAATGGCTCAACTTGGTATATATCTGACTACATTTAAACTGTGAACATGTCCACATCGCAGAGGCTATTACTCACTTTGTTTTAGATGTGCTTCATAAATTTGTGTGTGTGTGAAACTGAAATAGGCTAGCAATGTCACCAAAAAGGAGGACAGCACAGCATCAGATGTCTATGCCAAGAAAACTGAGTAGAGTCTAACTATGCTAGTGATTTCATGAAAAGTTTCACCAACATGTGAAAGTTTTCCAGGAACTGCTTCTTTTTCATGGTATTCAAGAAATATGATCATTCAAATCAGGTGAGGGGAGTATAAGAAGACATTACAAAGATGCATATTCTAAGACTACAGTACCTAGAGAAGTTTGGTTCAGTGTGGTTTCAAGTTCAAGACAAAACAAAACTTTCTCAAGAATATGGTTATTACAAAGAACATGTACTTGGCATATGTTAACTTTTGCAAACAGCATTTTGCTCAACAATATACTTTAAAGACGTACCTACTTTTTTTAACTGCTTGTGTAATCTTAATTGTCTACTTGAAATAGTAAAATAAAATGGCAGACTCTGATGAAACAAGCAGTAATAAGCCCTCTGCGCAAATTTTAATTTAACAGAGTTTCTCAGTCTTTACTTTTGCATGATCCTATACAGTTGTGTGTGTTCTGCTATGCATATGTCATTTCTGTTTCCAGATTTAGTAATAAAAATCTCATGACAAGTTTCCTTAACTCCCTATTGTATAATTCAAAAATTAATCTACCATAAGGAGAGGAACTTCATGAACTTAAAGCATACATATCACATCAAGTCATTCGCTAAACTTAAACCGCTGGCACGCTAGTGTGCTTGTGTGATGTCTGATTGCTCACATGCTGTTTTCATCACTCC
The DNA here is from genome assembly GCA_004026905.1 of Hystrix cristata. Classification (NCBI taxonomy): domain Eukaryota; kingdom Metazoa; phylum Chordata; class Mammalia; order Rodentia; family Hystricidae; genus Hystrix; species Hystrix cristata. The sequence continues at coordinate 18,435 of PVJO010011480.1, read as the reverse complement.
CAAAGAAGTATATGTATATCAGGCAGTACAGTACAGAAACTTTGGCTCGAATGTATTTTTGAGCTGTGTTGGAATCATGCTGCCAAAGCTGCCCTCCAGGAGGACGTGAAAGCCTGAGGAGGTCTGCTTCATGTGACACCCCCTAGGCCGGTCCAGATTTAAGATGATAAGGACTTTTTACAAATTGACGCCATGCACAGATTGACCTTCTTGCCATGTAGATTGCAATCTTGTGCGGAGATTTCACAGGCTGTTTTGGCTAAACATAAGTATACTCTTTTCTTTTTTTCTTCCCTTCCTTTATTTATTTATGCTTTAGTGTATTTAGAAGTTGATATAAATAAAACTGCAATTAAGGAAAGAAATGGAATGTGAAAAGTATCTTTATCTAGTACGCTATAATTAAGGGCTTTTGACATTTTGTAAGTAAATTCACCTATTTAAAAATTAATGTCCATTACTGAGGAAAATAATTTTTAAAGTATTTTATTCTTTCAGAAAGGCAGAGATGCACGCAGCGTGATCAAGCCATTTATCATCGTCAGCTTAAAATTGGCAAAGCTCATACCAAGCACGGGCTCTGTGGAAGATTTCACGGTCAATTAGGTAAATACATGTACAAAATGGACCCGGCACAGAAGATCATGAAACCAATTACTGATCATGTTTAATTTCACCCCGCTAAGTCCCAGAAGTAATTTTTCCTCTTACAGTTTTAAAAATCCAAATAAAATGTACAATTAACATTTTCAACACTATGGAGAGCTTCACAATATTTTTTAATGTGGAGTCAATTATTTTGAAAGTCTTGTTAGGTTCAGTCTCCTGTATGACTGAGAGCTTTTCACGAAACACCGGCTGAGAGCGTGTAGGCTGGGTTCCGGGACGGCGTGATGAACACAAGTGTACGATTCTTATTAAGTATTTTTCTACTTAAAATACAAATTTGAGGCACATGGTTAGTTGTCTGCATTTGTGCAAGATTCAATTTATATTATGGAAAACTTGCTGACTAGTGTTCCATTCAGAAGCATTCTATCCTACCATTTTATGCATGTCTGTATTCAAACGAGCACAGTATTAAATGAACCTTTTATATTTTAAATATTCAAGAGTTTTATATTCAAAATTTCTTCTCTTGCTGTCAAACTAGTTTGCCTAAAGGCAAGGTAAGATCAAGTTAGACTCTCAAAGGTAGAATTAAATTTTATCATGACATCCATCATAATATACAGTTTGCTTAATATGCAAATACAAGTATCTGGATTCAGAGAATAAAGTATTTTAGGTAGTTTGTGAAATCCAAGGGACCACTTTTATAGGATAGATTCCTTTTAAATTTACATTTCCATCATTTTAATGAAAACACAGGGTAAACAAATTACAATAGAAATATTTTAAGTCACATTTTCAATTCAATTTCACTTCTACGGCATTATTTTTCATGGGAGCTCTTTACTTAAAACTAATAAAAATAGGAGAGGAGAAATAAAATAAATATACACGAAAGAAACCATTACCTCAGCCATTTTGGAGAGTTCCATCCAGTCATTTTTGTTGTAACTGCACATGATGCTAGCAATCACAATCTTTAAAAAGAAAAAGAGCACAAGTTCAAGTAGGTATAGTGTTGTGCACAAAGATATATTAATATTTGCATACTTGTAGGAATTAGATCTTAAATATACCCTAAAAGCTCATACACTGACAGCCCAGTCCCCAGTTGATGGTGCTGTTGGGAGTTGTTTGGCTCAGATATTTTGTCATAGTGACAGAAAGCTGACTAACACATACACACACACATTCACAAAATAATAGTAAGTTGTGTTATAAAAATTTGCTTTTCTGTTTAAAACTAATCACTAAAAAAGAGTAAGGCAGTACAGTAAAGTACAATGTGACATTTATGGCTTCAGACATATGTTAGAGACTGTTTCACTTACTATTTGAACACTTGAGCAAGTTATTTAACTTTTCTGATACTCAGTATTCTCATTTCTAAAATGGAGATAATAATGATTTCGTCAGTCTCCAACCTCAGAAAGTGTCAGTGGTGATTATGTCAATTTGTTTATGTGGAAATGTTGCCTAAATTCTATAATAAAATGTTTATTAAAATAATTACTGGTACAGCTGAAAACCATGGGAAAGAAAAAATAATTCTGTCCTTCAATCACATCTTCATTAAACATTATACTTTTATTCAATTGTGATTTAATCACCATTTTATAGTAATTCTGTAATGAAGATCAGATGGGTTAGTAGTTAGTGACACCTGGTCTGCAGCGAGAATGCCCAGGTTGAAACCTTGAATCTACTACCTACTGGGGGGGGGGAATGGGCAAAGGATTTAGTTCCCTAATTAAAAATATGGATAAGTAATCCACATTGTTACCTAGAAAATCCATTTTATCACTTAGAAAAGTAATAAAAGAAATTGCTAAGACTTACAGAGCTCTTATGAGGTGTTAGGCACTCTTTTACTATATTAACTTACTTAATCGTCCCCGACCTCATTCTCCCCAATTTGCAGATGAAGATGCTTTGGTCCTGGTATGTAAAGATCATTTTACTCTTAAGGAGGAGAACAAGACACAGACCTGGCAAAGTGACTAAAAGTCTGTGGTTTTAACCACTAGCCTCTGCTGGCCTAAAGTAAGTACTTAAGGCCAGTGATTATTTTTTATTATTTCTATTCAATTATGAGATTGAGACACTAAGAATTTATGCCAAGCTCAAAGTCACAGTCTCATGGCAGAATCCACTAAAAGGCACCATGTTCTCACCATATACGGCTTTTTTTTGCATGTGTACAAAAAAACCACAAAGATGTGTTATGAAGGTCAGGTGAATGTTTACAGCACTGAGAGACAGATAGAAGTTGTGTTCATATTAGAATGAGTTCTGAAAACCAGAAAGAGAAGTCTGTTTTAAAAGTTGGGTTAGTTTGTTCTCTCCCAGAAGACTGTAGGCTCCATGGGAATGGGAAGTTCTGTATCGTTCATCATCTTGTCTATAATAACTATCATGGTGTTTGGCACAGGGAAAGGACTGACTGAATGACTACATAAATAAGGTTGCTAAAGATTTAGGAGCAGGAGGTCGCTTTATCAGCTTACCTTTTAAGAGAATTAAAGAGAAACAGATATCACAGGATAGGGAAGGGTAAAGTAAACAACTGGGGGAAAATGCTGGCAATTACTACATGAGTTGGAGCATAGAGTGATCAGAGTTGAACTGGCGTTCTTGGTGATGGTAAAATGATCAGAAGTCAAAATTCACAGGACTGGTGAACTGCAGGGAGTAATTCAGAAAGAGGAATCCAGAGTTGTGACAGCTGATGCTGATTGAGAAAATCTCAGAACATTAATTAGATAAAGGTAGAACAATGACCAGGAAAAGAGAAGTCAGGAGAAACAGCAGATTTAGATAGATTCTTTAGAGAAAGGAAAGTAAAGGTAGATGATGAATAGAGGAGAAAAGATCAGAATGTCTCATTATTGTTGGATTAAAGTGAGGCAGTGGCTTTTGAGAATTTCAGAGATAAATGTAAGAATGTTTATTCCATGACTCTAGTGGCCAAAAGAAAGTGAAAAGTCACATTCTAAGATTCATTTACAAGCAGAAAAGAATCACCAGGGTTATTACGCAACTTCAGTGAGAGATGTGATGGTCTTTCTGCCATTTTCAAATAATTTTAGAGCTCAAGATCACTTGCCCCACTTTCCGTCTAGAAATAGGAGCAAGGAGGAATATTAAAAGGGACATCCAATCTTCTAGGACTAGATCTAACACCTCCTGGTTTAGCTATCCTGTGCATGAAAGGAGGAGAAGGAAGAGGAGAAATTAAGTATCCCATTTAAAGGAAAAAGTGTGATGAGGCCTAGAAGCAGGGGACAGATTCCTATTGTCCCCAGTGGTCTCAAGACAGGGTAAGTAAAAAACCAGAAAGGTGGGGGCCTATAAATATAAAGAATTAGGGAGTGGATGAAACCCCGAGGCTTGTTGCTAGAACTTCACAGGCAGAGCAGAAGCAAAGACACGAACTCGAAAAAAAAGATTTTAGCCATAAGTTACTAGTTCTTCTGTTGTGAAAGTGATAAACAATAGATTTAGGTTTTTAGGGAGTTTTAAAACAGGATTAAAACAAAACAACAGCAACCACGTAAAACACCTCTGAACATGAGAAAAGATTCCACAAATATACATTCTTATATAAGCATGAAGTGGCTCCTCAACTACATCATGTGTGTCCTTTGCGCCATATGCTTCTTAGGGGGTTCTGGAGGGTGATAAGGAGGACTTTGCAGTGGGCTGGATCTAGCCAGGCTGATGGGCTGACCAAAGAAATCCACTGCCAGGGAAACAGAGTTTACTATCACTGACAGCTGGATATGATATATGCTCTCAACTAGGGACTAACATTGTTCCTCCTTTCTAAATGACAATTTCAATTTTGATAAAACCTGTATTTGCTTCAAATTCATATTGATTGTGCCAAAGTTAGTTAAAATCATCATTTGCCCTATAGGTTGCTGAAAATCGTGAGGAGCTAAAATTGGGCTTGACAAAGAAAAGAAGTAAATATCACCCAGAGAGTTGTCCTGGACATTAAGAGCATTGGTACCTACGCCCTCCAGGACCCCCTAAGAAGCATATGGCGCAGAGGACACACATGATGTAGTTGAGGAGCCACTTCATGCTTATATAAGAATGTATATTTGTGGAATCTTTTCTCATGTTCAGAGGTGTTTTATGTGGTTGCTGTTGTTTTGTTTTAATCCTGTTTTGTCTTGTGCAATGAAACTCCCTAAAAACCAGGCCATCGCCAGGAGGGGGGATTGATCATGGGTGGGAGAGAGTCACTACGTTTAGCAGGGGCGGGTTTAGTGACGCGTTCCAGTGTCAAGCAGCCAAGCACTACTCTGCTCTCCTGTCTCAGGCTTCTGAAAACAGATTCTACCTTCTTTGCCCAAAGATGGGAAAGATGGGAAAGAACCACTGGAACAATCTCAGTGATTGGTTACTCTTCTTCCACCAAACTTCTGGAAAAGTAAAAGACCTTTCTCTTATTGGTCCCTAAACAAACTGAAGTGTGCTCACAGTGCTGGTGACCACTGACTCCTCCTTGCTCACCTCCCTGTGGGGCGGGGCCACTCACTAAGACTGCTGCACGCACACGTCGGCTCGGGTGAATCCCTTAACACTATTTTTGAACTTAACAAAGTCCAAGTTATATTCTGATTGCTTTCATTTATATTCTTAACAATTGCTACATGTAAAACAAAAACTGCCAGCTTTGAAATAACTTCCTAAGCACCTTTTTTCATAGTCAATTAAATGTAATGTAAATAACTTTATACCACTTTTGAAACATAGTCTTCACATGTTACATAACTTTATGTAAATCTGAAGGAGGGTTTGTAAAAATACATTGTGCTGTTCCACCTCAGAGGAATCAAAATGAGTAAAAATTATTTTACTTTTTATTTAAAAAGATAGGGAATTTTCAGTCAAGCTAAAACATATTAACAATAAAAGGACACTAAGCATAATTTAGTATTTTTCTGATGATTAGAAAGTCCTTCAGTGTTTTGTTATACTCAGGTTTTAATTAAGCAAAAGAAGACAGGTTATTTTTTCTCTGTTTAAAAAAGAGAGTTGATGGATATTTTATATTGTGAAATATCATTCGATGCTACTAGAAATGAACACCCAATGAAACATATTCTTAAATCAAAATAATGTTTCCTTATATCAATATTTCACTTAATTTATGCCATTTCTATCTAGTACTCCGCTTTTTAGGGCTCATACGTTAAAGCATTATTGAATCAGGTCGTATGTAAAAGCCAAATGCTACATAATATTTGAAGTCTGTCTGCTTCCACCCTCCATCTTTTGAAAAACAATCTGGTTAAATAGTGATGTTGACCAATGTTGCTTGATAAGTAAATCAAGCTCCCACTATGGTGGTCATTAAATGACACACAAGAGAAATCTGAGGCACTGACTTAGGCACAAACGCTTCTATTCCCGTCTACTCAGAAGGCAAGAAGTTCACAGGTTTAAAGTCAGCCTGGGGAACTTAGCAAGATCCTGTTTCAAACAATTTTTTTTTTAAATAAAAAAAATTCAAATGGCTGTGAATATAGCTCAGTAGTAGGACACTGCCTACCACAGGTTTAATTGCCAGGACAGAGGGGAAGAAAGAGAGGTTGACTTAAAGTCTTTGTTCATTCAACATTCAACCAATATTCCTTAAGCAACTACTATGTGCCACTAACCATTCTAACTCAGAAGTGATAAATAAACCAGAAAAAGTCCCTCCCCTCTTGGGGCTTACATTTTAGTAAGAGAAAAAGTCATAACAAGTATAAACAGCATGCTAGTAAGGAAATTTCCAGGTGAACATTATTGTCATGAAGGCAGTAATAGAAGAAATCACGACAGCCAATCTCTGGGGTGCACATAGACATATAGCAGTCAACGAAGGGCTTGGCTGAGAACCAAAAAGTGAGCAGGCACTTCACAATGAGGAGTGCGATGGGGAACTGAATGACAGCTGATATTTTATGTGTGGATAACTGCATGATGGTTCCTCAATTACTGGCTTGAACTTTTGGGAGGTAGAGAATTTACTGAGTTGGAAGAAAGCATGGTGAAGATGGGAAAGAAATTATTAGCGGAATTAGAAAGGTTCAATTTTAATATATTATATACATGGCATCCATCCCATAAGTGTCCCGTTGGTGATGACATGAATTGTGCCACTGGACACAGAGTCTAGAATTCACTAAAGAGGTTAAGCATAAAGGTGTAAATAAGGAAACTCCCATATACAATGCCATTTAACATCGACCGGGTAGGTGATTTTGAAGAGAAAAGGGAGTGAGACAGATTGAAAGCAAAGGGCCGAGGACTGATCTGATACTACCAGGTAATGCAATTTTATGCCAAGAGAAGGGAGTTTTCCACAAAGAAAAGAGCAATCCTAGTAACTCTTTTTGAGGGAATGAAAGTCCAGATATGTCTGTACAGAAACCATTGGTAACCTTCTCAAAGGGGGCTTAATTGAAGCAGCAAGGACAGAAGTCAGACTGGAATGAGGCGCACGAATATAATATGAAGAGGTAGAGAGGTGATACACAAATCTCTCTAACAGTTTTGCTGGAATACTAAAAGAAAAATAAGGAAACAGATGAAGGGTTGAGGAAGGTCCGGTGAAAGATTTATTTTTAATGGGCTGTATTTGAGTATGTTCCTATGCTGGGGAAATGATGCCAAAGAGACTACTGAGAAGGCAAGAGCTGATGATAAACCCAGGAAGAAGCAGAGACACTGTTTCAAGTGTGATAGGATTGAATAGGATCTGTGTGTGTGTGTGTGTGTGTGTGTGTGTGTGTGAGAGAGAGAGAGAGATTTGGTAGAAAAAGTGAAATCATTCTGCTTGGTATTTATTTGTTTTTCTTATGAAGTACAAGGTGAATTCTCTTGCTGAGAGAAAAGAGAATAAGCAACAGGTTTAGAGCTGTGAGGAAGAGTTGAAAGTAAGAAATAGTTATCAAAGAAAGCAAAAAAGCAAATTTATTAGATTATGGTATAATTATCAGGTGAAGAAGGCAGAGATCCAGTGTTGATAATAATTTTGGAAAATTAAATACTGAAAACAAACGTACAAGATAATTTATAACACTGGAACACAAACAAAATACTGAATTTATAGACGGTTTTAGAATTGACACACATCTTAACAAGATTCTTTTTAGTGAGTCTGTAATTAAAATTTGATGTGTTTCAGGAAGGGTCATTCTTATATTGAACTGGGCTTTGTAAATATTGTTAAGTTGGGATTTTTCAGTTTTAACTTTCATTTTGACTGAATAATAAAACTTTAAAAACATATGTTCTTTACATAAACATTTACTGCCATGAAACATGCCAAATGTCCAAAATAATAATTGATGAATAGATTTTTATTACAAGGTTAGAAACAACAGATGCTTTACTCAAAAAAGTACTGTTACATGGCTCCTATCATCCTGCTTTAAAACTTTTAAAGTATGAAAATCAGTGTTCACATTTTTCATTTTAATAATTCTATTTCCTTATGAGATAACTGACATGATATCATTATAGAGTTTCTCAAACTGAATTATGATAAAATTTACAAGTTAGAAATTATGGTGAAGTACAACATAAAGCTTCCAACTGGTTCTAAACAGGCTGTCTTGTCAAATTCTCATTTGCTGCAGTCTATGCTTTAAAACATACATTGTTAATGCTGTTTTGGTATTCTGTAACTGCTACGTACAACATTGGAAGTCCAGTCAACAATTCAGCTTCCAGACAACTTAAATATTTCAGCAGGGAAAAACTGCAAAGTAACAAAGGTGAACAACTGTAAATTACAAGTAACAGTGTTAGGTTTTGTCAAACAATTAAAAAATGATTCCTAACACTACTGGGATTATATTGAGGTTGAAAAATTACATGGGACATGTGATTTTCAATGACATTCAAACTAAAAATATGTTATTAAATATTAATTAACTGTACAGCATTCAAATTTCAAACATTATGCCTGTGGTGGACTTATTATTGTGGTCAACCTGAGCAGGAACACCCAGCTAGTCTGTCGGTGTGGTTCTGGGCATAGAAGATCCACCGAAGACTACTGCCGACAGAGCATAAAGGAGAACCAGAACAGAAGACCGCGGCCGGCTGTCCCAGGAGAAGCTCTGTTGTGGTGGCTGGTTCCCTTGAAGTGAACTCAGCTGTTCTTGTCACAGAAGGAGCTCAGGCCTTGCCATTATCGGGGATGGCTGCTGTTCGCTTCAGGGGAGCTCTGGTCTTCATCTCTGCTGCGAACACTGTATCCTGGCTCCAGTATAGATTTCTTCAGGCTTTTAGTACAAACATGGATGTGCACGGGACATTGCTGTGGGCTCCCAGCCCTTGACTGGATCTTTCAGGTCTGCAGTGCATAGGTAGATGTTCTGCACTCTTCCTGCATTTGGCTCATGTGTGCGAATGTTGTAACTTGGACTTGTCCTGTATTAAATGTGCTATTGACTCTAGAAAAGTACTAATACAATACCTTAGTTCAAGTACAGTGAAAATGATATTGGCACAATTTTCCTGAAAGGTACACACTGACTGTAGGGCATTTCAAATGAAACTTCTGTGCTTTTGAAATTTTTATTTGTTTGTTGCTTATAATATTAGGTCATAAATGAGAATGATATCTTTAAACATTCTTTTAAAATTATTTTCACATCCATCACTTTTTGGTTTATTTTGGAGGCCCATAAATTTCTCATGCATACAACTCTTTCTAACATAGAAAAAAGTCATATTTAGTGTTAAACATAGTTTCCATAAAACAATCAAGATGTTTTGCACCAAGACCAAGGAAAAAAAGAGCCTATGAACTCCAGAAGTGATAGTTGCCACTGCTTTTTCTTCCCTTTTTGATTACTCCTGAATTTATAATTGTCTTGTCTCTGTCCCCACTATTCTTAGCTAAAATCTTCTAATTTCTTTATACTACATATGTTAACACTCCACCCTTCTGTTCCAAGGTAGAAAACTAGGAGGGTATATCCTCTATCTCTTACTCATCACCTACATCCAATTATTCACCCACAGTCTCAAACTTGCCAGAGCACTGAAATTACACAGAGTTTAAGGGAATAATCCTATGGATTCTGAGTTACTTTACATGAGATTTTCCAAGGATCTCTAGGTGACCCTGAACTGCAGGAGAATTTGAGCACTACTACTGCTCAAGTTTACATCCCAGATATCTCTAGTAAGTGTTCCTGGCTCTTCATCTTGACCAGTCTCAGATAAGATGCTCACTGGATTACTGTAGAAACTTCCTTAGGAGTTGTCCCATCTCCGACTTCAGCCTATGCCATCTGCTAGGTCTTTCTAAAGTGACAAACTTCCTCATATAATACTTTTGCTTCAAATCCAACTTCAGAATGTAGCAGAGCTCTTTAATAGGCTATACAAGACCATAATGCAACTTCTGCTCTGACAGCAATGAATTACTTTGCTTCCCGAATGTAACATGCGTTCTGCATTCTCTTGACCATATGTTTACTCTTTTGATCTGAATGAATAAAGAATGGTCCCTGTGCTCTAGCAGCATATGGCATAATAAAGGAGGCACATGTAAATTGATACAAAAATAATTGCGCACTAGCCAGGATATAGTGACAGCAGAAAGGAGAAGGTAATCATGTGTGCTGTGTGAATCAGAAAAGGCACCATAAAAAACTGACACAAATGAATCTAAAATCACCCATGGGTATTTATTGAAAATTGATTAGAAAAAAAAAAAATTAAAAAATGGAGCCAGAGCACCCTCTGCAGCAACAGCAAAGGCGTAGATCTAATGCTTAAGAAATTTCAGGAAGTTCGGTTTAGCTCATATTGGAAGAAATGAATGGTTATACCTCTGGGAAATGGAGTGAGATGCAGGTGTAAAACAGGCTTAAGCATTTAAGGAATGCAGACAAATGGCTAAAATAATGTTTTCTAATCATTGAAGCACTTGGATTTGAGCATTAGGACATTCTGTCCAGTGAAATCCTGCTCCTTATTTGCACTTTGCCTTCTAGGAAGACTTTGCTATTCTAGTTTCCTCCCCTGGTTGCATAAGGCACGTTACTTTAGAGATCCTTCAGTATCCTTTGCATTTCTCTGCCCAAATACTTTTTATATTGCATTTAATTGATCTTTGTATATTTTAAAAGATGACTTAAGTTTTGGGGGACAGCACTACATATATCTATATATCTCTGATATGCAGGCATCATATCTTATATATAGTTGGGACTCATCAAATTCTTACCTGAAGAATATTAAAATAAGTAGCTTTGGCCAAGAATTCCAATTAATGCATATTTTATTAACATTATTACTAATCATTAGCAATTAATAATTACCACTGTTATCATATCAATGTTCAACTATGAGTCCTTTGGACATTCCAAAGAAAACAAATAGATGGTACAAGGTAAGGAGTTTTAGAATCTCTTATAACTCATATCAAAGAATGACAGCTCATTATATTCGTTTCCATATTTATGCTTGAACACACATTTTCACATACATTATCTCATTTTTTCCCACAATAACAATGAATTTAGAGAACCTCTTACTGAGAATAATGAGGCAAAGATAATTTAAGTTACTTTCCCAGGTCAAGTTAATCAATAGCAGAGGCAGGGATTAAGCTCAGGTCTTTGGATTCCAAGTTCCTCTCTACTACATCAAGACTATACTATATTGATTTCCTATCCCTTCAATTTACATTATGGTTGATTTTATAGCCCCAGTGCTCTTGGGGTAGACTGAGAAAGTGTGTTCCCTGCCTGTATCCAAGCCCCTTGAAAGCTACTCCAATCAAGAGGGGACTTTATTTACCCTGTCCTTCAATTTGGGCTGACTTTGTGACTTGTAATCAACAGCACAGCCCCTACCCAACCTGGAACTACAGATGAAATGATATCAATGAGACCAGAAGAACTACATGGTGTAGCCCAGTTAAGCAAACTGACAAGATAAATAATCATGAACTAAATTAATAGTTGCTTCATTTCTAAATTTCAGGTATTTGGTCATATAGCAAAAGGTAATTGATGACACTTTCAGTAGGTACCAAGACCATGTGCTGAATTTGCATGTGTTGAGCTCTGTGTATAGCATTTTACCTGACTGTTAAAACACCAGAATATAGAAATTATCAGCTCCATTTTACAGAGGAAAAAAAAAAAAAAAACAATTCGAGAGATTGAATAACTACTCACAATTGCATGGCTAAGAAGAACAGACAGAAAATTTGACAACTCTGGCTATACTATTTTTGCTCTAAATAGTTTGGGTTTTTTTTGTTTGTTTATTTTTTGCTGCTGGGGCTTGAACTCAGGGCCTTACACTTGCTAGCAAGCATTTTCCCACTGAGTTAAATCCCCAATCCCTTGTTGTGCTCCTTAACCACTCATTTATACAAAACCTATGAATTTCCTTTTACAAATGGTGAATTTTATCCAATGTATGTCTATTTTTATTACATTAACTCTCAGAGGCTAACCGCATTTCTATGTCCTCAGTCAATGGATTATGTCAGTGTAGCTCTGTGAGTAGCATCTAAGCTAGACAGACAGACGGTACTGCTTAGGAAATCATAAAATCAGAGGGAAAATAAGCAATTAGCAATCAGTGAGGTGATACATTGTCTCCTGACCACAAGGGCTGCAGACAGGGTAGTGCTGGACCTCTACAATCTGGCTCCAAATCACCTTACTGCCCCTTACCTTAAGACAGAAAAGTGACACGGCCCCCGCCAAGATACTTCTCAACACATTTTTAGTCTTTCATTATTCTCCCCATACCTGTTCTTATAACACATTATTCTCGTATAGCGTGTCTGCTATCTACTCCTAGAAGTGTATTTCATAGATAACTTCTATCATTCCACCCTCAATAACCTCAGAGACAGTCACTACATCACTGGATAGTCCAGTGTGATGTACCTGCTTCTCTACACCACGTCCTGTCATATTGCATCACCTGATGCATGTTTACTCACACATTTTATTCTCTTACTCCACTCAATGGCAGAATATGCTAATTTGTGTTCACTGCTGGTTCCTTGTGATTTGATTAAAGATTGCCTATCACCTCATGTGCATTTGATAAATATCTGTAGGAGGAAGGATGGTCTACTGCTATTGTTTAGTCTTCTGATCTATCCCTATGAAGAAAAGAGTACTTGCTGGAAGCAACAGTCCATATATGAAATTACTATGACTAATACCCATGTACACAGACACACACAGCCATGACTTCTACTATACATATGACGGTAGTCACCTATTAAGTAGTTATCATATATATATAGGGTTTTTTAAAAGATGTTTTATATTTATTGAAAAATTAAAATAAGATGAAAATATAGAAATTTACCATATATCCTCTGCCCCTGCATAGCTTCCCCCAATAGCAGCATACTCCACCAGAGTGGTACAATTGTTACATTAATGAAACATTGACAAATCATCATCAGTCAAAGTCTGTACTTTATATTAAGTTTCATTCTTAATGTTGAACAACTGTATAATCATATGCATCATCATTACAGTATTATACAGAGTATTTTCACTTCACTAAAAATCCTCTGTGTTTCACCTATTCATACCATGCCTCTTGCCCAGTCTCTGGCAACCATGGATCCTTTACTGTCTCCATGCTTTTCTGTTTCCAAGAATGCCATATAGTTACAATCATAGAATTGTACCCTCTTAAGATTGCCTTCTTTTAGTTACTAATATGAATTTAAGGTTCCTTCTGAATCTTCATGGCTTGATAGTTCATTCCTTTTGAACAGTAAATATCCCATGCCCTCCAGACATATACCAAGCCTCTCTTATTAAAGAATATCTTGTTGCTTCCAAGTTCAGGGAAGAAGTTGCTATAAATGTATGTGACTGCAGGTTTTTGAGTGGTTGTAAGATTTTAACTCCTTTGGGTAAATACCAAGGAATATCATCATTGAATCATATGGTAAGATTATATTTAGTTTTTGAAGCAACCACCACACTATCTTCCAAAGTGGTAAAACCATTTTTCACCCCCACTGGGAAAGGATGAGAGTTTCACTGCTCTACATCTGTGTCAGAATTTGCTATTGTTGGGGTTCTGAATTTGGACTATTGTAATAGGTGAGCAGTAGCATGTACAGTTGTTTTACTTTTCATTTCCTTGGTGACATATGATAAAAACAATCTTATATGTATATGTTCCATCATTATAGTCTTTCATGAGGTGCTGTCAATAACAGCTTTTAGTTTCTTTTCTAATTGAGATAATTCTATTTGTTTGTGGTACATAACTCTTTTTATACATTGTTAGATTTGATTTTCTTCAGGATTTTTGTGTCTTTGTTCATGACATAATGGTCTGTGTTTTCTTGTATTGTCTTTGGTTTGGTATTAGGGTGATGGTTACCTCATAGAATTAGTTAGAAAATATTCCCTCTGCTTCTGTCCTCTGGAAGAAAATGCAGAGATCTGACGTAATTTTTTCCTTGAATGTTTGGTAGAATTGATCATTGAATCCATCTGGTCCTGTTGCTGTTCTGAAAGGATATTAATTAATGATTTAATTTCTTCAATAGATACAGGCTTATTACTATTTCTTGTTTCTTCATGTGAGTGTTTTTGCAGATGTCTCTTTCAATACATTAGTCCATTTCACATAGGCCGTCAAAACTGTGGCCATGGAGTTGCTCGTATGATTCCTTCAATATCCTTTAATTTTCACGAGATCTGCGGTGATGTCTCCTTTTTCATTTATGACATCACTGATTTGCATCCTCTTTTTTCTCTTAGTTTGCCCACTCAGAGGCTTACTGATCTTATTGATCTCCTCCAAAAATCAGCTTTTGGTTTCACTATTTTTCTGTATTGATTTCCTCCTTTCAATGTAATTGATTTATGCTCTCATTATTATTATTGCATTTTTCTGCTTAGCTTGAATTTAATTTTCTTTTCTTTTTCTAGTTTCCTAAGATGGAAACACAGATTATTAGTTTTAGGTTCTTCTTCTTTTCTGATATATAAATTCAATTCTATGTATTTCCCTCTGCTTTTCTCTCATTCCAACAATTTTGATAAGTTGTGTTTTTATTTTCATTTAGTTCAAAATATTATGTAATTTCTTTTGAGATTTCTTTTTTGACCCATGTGTTATATAGAGATGTATTGTTTTATCTCCATGTATTTTGGGGTTTTCCCGTTGTTTTCTAGTTTAATTCCACTGTGGCCTGAGAAAAGACAAAAAGCATAATTTTTATCCTTTTAAATTTTACAGTGTGTCGTATTGCCAAGAACGGGCTTTATTTTGGCAAATATTCCATATAAGATTGAGAAGAATATGTATTCTGCTGATGTTGGATGAAATAGTCTAAAGATGTCAAATTATATCCATCTGATATGTTTTTAACTGATTTTCTGCTGGCAGGACCTGTGCATTTCCAACAGATGGGTGTTGAAATCTCCAACTAGGAAGGGAAATTTATCTATTTCTCTCTGAAGTTCTGCTGGCTTTTTCCTTCACAGTTTGGGATGCTCTGCTGTTGTTAGATGCATAAACATCAAAGATCGTTACACCTTTTTAGAGACTCTGTCCCCTTATCATATAATGTCCACTTTCAAATATCACATCACAAGTAGTGGGAATACCATAAAATAGTAAAGTATTTTTAATCCTCACCAGTCCTGTGTATCACAGTTTTCCTTTGTTTCATTATCTATAAGCATACATAAGCATGTGCAATAAGCATACATAACACACTGTTTTGATGATTTTGAATAAAATGTTACTAGATCAACTGAAATTGAGAAAAATGATTTTATTTTATCTTCACATACTTCTTTGATGTCCTTCCTCCATGCAAATTTTGTATCAAAATTGATGCAGTATTTACCTAAGAAATTATTTCTCTACTTTTGAAGGATAATTTTGCAGACCATAAAATTCTCTAGTAATGTCATTTTTTCCTCTCTTTCTCAACATTTTAAATATTTCACTCCATCCTCTTCTTGCTTACATTTTCCAGAAGGAATAAAATGTAAATCTTATCTTTAGTCTTTTATAGGAAAGGTGTATCTATCTTGGCTATTTTCAGGATCATTTAAATCTCTGATTTTCTGTATTTAAAAATTTTATGTCTAGCTGTACTTCTTTGTAGGCATTTTAAGCTGATGGTCTCTGAGATTTCTGGCTCTTGTGTCTAATATTAAGTTGGAGAAATTCTCAGTCATTATTGCTTTACATAATTATTCCATTCCTTTCTTTTTCCTTCTGCTATTCCCACTGTATACATTTACACGTTTTGTAGTTGTCCCACAGTCCATGGATATACTATTCTTTTTGTTTTTCTGTTTTCAAAGTTTCTATTTATATACACACATTCCCAGATTTTTTTTATCAGCTGTGTGTAGTCTACTAATAAGCCAGACAAAGGTATTCTTTATTTCTCTTCAGTGCTTTTTATCTCTAGCATTTCTGTCTGGTGTTTGCTTAGATCATATGTCTCTCTGCTTACATTGCCCATCTCTTTTTGCATGCTGTCTACCCTATGCATAAGAACCTACAGCATACTAAATGCCAGTCAGATAATTCCAATGTCCTTCCTATCTATGCCTCTAATGTGTGTTTTCTCTCTTCAAATGGCATTTACTGCACTTTAGCATGCCATGTAGTTTTTTCTTGATAGCCAGACATGACGTACCAGACAAAGAAAACTGCTGTAAACAGGTCTTTAGTAATGTGATGGTGAAGTGTAGAGAAAGAGAAAACATTCTCCTCTCCTGTGGTTAGGACTCAATCGCATAGTGAGCTTACACCTCTGAACAGTGAATTTCACAAGTGTCTGACTTTCATTCTCCTTAGCTGGGATGGATGGTTAGAGTGAGAAGTAGATGGGTACTTTTCTTTCTTCCAGATGGACAGCTACATCTGACTGGGTTTAGGCATATTCTTTACGCTGGTCATTTAGGCTCTGGTAAAGCTTTAGAGGATTAAGCTCTCATTACCTAGTTTCTCTTGTGGGCATGCTCATTGAAAAGAATAGAATAATGTAGATTGTTTCAAGATGGTTCCTTTCTCTTTTTGCTTGATAGAAACAGGAGGGAATTTTTCTCAAATATTTACTGTGATAATTTGGCCCAGATTCTGTAGGTAAATCTCATAATATTGAAGGATGCCCTAAGACTGGTTTTCTCTGGAGTTTTAATCTCTCAGACTTGTCTGCATTGATTCTCTAGTAATCTGTCAATAAATGTTCAGATTTTCCTACTCCATTGCTGGTTCCTGATATAGCTGCCACTAGTGAGTCTCTGCCTCAGGAAGCCATAGCTCTCTTCATTCACTTTTCTGTCACCAATCTTGAGGACAGCAGTTTTGCCCTGTCTCCTTTCCTTTTTTTTTTTTTTAATAGACCTAAGAAGAATTGTTGATTTTTCAGTCTGTTCACCTTTTTTACTTGTTAGATTGCTGTGGCAACTTCCAAGCTCTTTATGTGTGCAACTGGGAAACATCTACCATACTTCTTTGTACCTATATGTCATTTCCTAGTTTCAAAGCATACCTGTGGCACTCACTGACTTTAATCATAATGTTCAACTGAATTTGAGTTGTGGCTCTATGTTCAAAATCACTGAGTGTGCAGTAAGTCAATTGAAGTCATGAAATTTCAATTCACTGTACCCACAATAAAAAGGTGTTTCCTACATAAAAGTCATGAATGATGTTTTCTTTTTTATCATTTAAAATAAGATAATGATATACTGCCCCTATTTATATGGTTTGTTTAGGTAAGGAGCTTTTGAAATGACACAGAATGGAATTAATTAAAATGTATTAGGGTATACCTACTTTCCAAATTTGAACCTGTCCATTGATAGACAATAACAAATATTCACTTACTAAACTACCTTTCTAAATTAACAAGGATAATAATACAGTATTAAAACGTAATGTAGGAATTTTTTTTAAATGTTGGGAAAAAAATCAGTCAATGCTTTAAAAATGATTACAGAGAACATACACACCATTAAATAGTTTGGGTACTTTTTAGTATTATACATACTACACATGGGGATGGTGGAGATTACTGGAATATTTCCTGTAAAGATTTTAAACTCTCAAATGAAAATTTTATGTAAATACTGCTATTGTGTCTGATGTAGCTCTTTTGTCCTCATTAACTATAATTACAGGTTTATTGCCTGCCCAATTAGACAGTCCTTTTGTGTGGCAGGATGTCTTACACACTAGATGGTAAGCTCTCAAAGAACATGGGGTGTCTTCCATCTCAGTTTGGCCCTGTAGGCTAGGATTTGCTGGTATTATTTACCAATGCTGCAAACACACAGTAGGAACTCAGACAGTATTTGTTAAATGAAGTGATAATAGAAGAAGAGTTGAGATGTGGGCAATGTTTGTTAAATGCTATGCTTATAAATAGTCAGGGACTTATAAGAATATACCTTACACTCATCCATCTATACCCTGCTACCTCCCAAAAGTTTAAGTGAAGGCTTCAGTTCAACTCACTGTGAAGCATGCCACACACCCTCCCAATAGGAGACTCTGCCTGGCTGCTTCCTGAAACTTATGTAGTTTCCTCAGACGTATGTGTAGTACTGTACTCTTCCACACCTCCTTAAATCTCTGCTCAACTGTTATTATTTCAGGAACAATTCTTAAAATTGTAAACCATCCCCCACCAAACTCTACAAGTATTTTCTTTTCTGTAACATTTTTTATTATGAAACTTCCTCATTTAATGTGTTAGTGTTCTTTCTTAATAATTTAAAATTAGTTTTAGACTTAGAATAAAATCTAGGAAATTCA
>PVJO010011479.1:0-59554 GCA_004026905.1 Hystrix cristata | reverse complement strand
AAAAAAAACATGAAAGCGTGTCCTCATCCTTATTGCCTTGACCTGGTGCTGTGTAACTTTTGGCTCTCCCCCAAATTCAAAATGAACATGAAAGATAAACATTTTGAATCTATTTAAAGCAGCACAGCACGAAAGAAGGCTTCCAGAACTGCTTCAGAAAGTGACAGGAAAGTGACACACTTAGGATGGGGTAAGTGTGGTCCAAGCAAGGGGGAGTATGTTGAAAGAGATTATTGTCGATGTGTCTTTTACTACAAAGATTTCTTTTTAAATTTAAATAATCCCCACATTTTTAAATCACATCAGCTCTTTCTGAAGAAAATCTTGAAGAATGATTTCAATGAAATCTTGATGAATGGTTCTGCCTTCATCTGTCATAAGAACAGCATGTACTAAATAATTGCAAACCTTTTCATTCTGGATTTGGGAATACGAATTCTGTTGAGCAAAGCTGCCATCTATCCACAACCACAAACGTGTACCAAGAATGTGAAGTAGTGGTTGTTCTAAGCCACTGAGATTCTGAGTTGTCTGTCACCATGAATAACAGAAGAAAACACACATAACACTCAGTGCACGGGAGGAGACAATGATTAATGTCACACATCAGTTTAATTTCTATTTAGAAGAACAATCATGTCTTACTGTGATCTTTATGTGAAAAACCAAATTTCCTTGATATATTTGGAAGCTGGAAGAAAAACAAAGAAAGATAATTTTTCTGCTGTAACATTGCTAAGAATCTAGAAATTGCTAGTGCAGTAATAATAGATTTATTTCTATTTTTCTCTTGAAAGAGAGTTTCAGTGAGTATAGAATTTTCACTTGACAGTTCTTTAATTTTGATATTTGAAAAACGTGCCGATTCTTTCTGGCTTTTGTGCTTTTCTAGAAAAAATATCAGCTAAACTTTGAATTGTTTTTTCTGTGATGGCCAATGTGACATTTGCTCTGGCAGTTTTGAAAATACTGTCTTTGTCTTTAGTTTTCTAATGTACCATTATAATAAGTCCTGTGCTAGATAACTTTGGGTTTTTTCTTATTTGGAGTTTTCTCATTTTATAAAATCTATAAGTTTACTTCTATCTATAAATTTATTTATAAGTTTCTGAAATTTGAGAGTTTTTAGCCACTATTTATTCAAAAACACTCTCAGTCTCATTTTTCTCTTCAACTTCTGGTTTGATGATTATAGGAAAGTTTACTATCTTATTGTCCCCCAGGTACTTTAAGGTGTTTAATTTTTATCTGTTTAATTTTATTGATCTATTCCCAAGTTCACTGACTCTGGTCTCTGTAATCTTTACTTTTCAACCCCTCTAGGATACACACACACACACACACACACACACACACACACACACACACATAAATTTTGGGGGGTACTGTTGTGGTACTATATCATATCAATTCCATCATCTTAATTTTTTATTCTATTTTTAAAAATTCATTACTTTCTTGAGGTTTGCCATTTCTTATATTTGAAAGAGAATTTGCCTGTTGGCGCATTTGGTATTATGACTGAGTTAAAGTGAGATAATTCTAACATCTGCTTCATTTCAGTACTTGCATCTACCCTTTCCTCATTCCACTTATAATTTTCCTATTTTTGACATGATAGGTGATCTTTTATTGTGTTTGAATATTATGTCTATTATGTTAAGAGTTCCTGGATTCTACTTGAGTTTTTCATTTGATTTTCTTAAGTAGGCCTTGAACTTCTTTTGTGGTCTGCAGACCCAATGGCAGTGTGATTTTTAGAGCCTCGGATTTCTGTTTTGGTCCACTTTGTTGACTTAGTAGTGCTGGATGCCCTGCTTGTTCCTGCTGCTGGCTGATGGGTGGAAAGTGCTCCTCCAGTCTGGCCCACCCAGTATCACCAGCTAGGGACAAAGAATGCTCCATGCACGGAGTGATGAGGGTTTCTGGAGTAGGCAGTTTCCTGGAGTGTGCCTTCCCTTGCGCGTGCCGCCCAGCCTCTTGCTGGGGGACGGAATCTGTGTCTTGGTAAGGAGGAGGGCACCCCCCGGGTCGGGAGAGGCTTGTGCTGGTGGCATTTCCTTTGTCAGCGGTACACAGCACCCTGTTTTTGGCCTCTGCTTTTATTGTTGAGTGTTTTAGCCTTCACTTTGTGTTGTCAGGACTCCCATTCATTCTATGGAAGGACTAAATCTATCTGAGCAGTCTTCCAAGCCTGTTTGAAGTTTGGAAATATTTCTCCCCTGTGTGGGTCCAGTGAGATACCCTGCTGTGCGGCTTCTCCAGTCCTGGATTCTTTAGCCAGTTTTTCTTCCTCTTTCCATCTTTTAAACTTCTCCATTGTTTGCCCCTTGCATTACTTCTCAGGTTTACTTAATAGAAAAATGTAGAGAGAAATGAGCTCACACCATTAGGTCAGAAAAAAGAGTTTTGTAAATGTAATTTAAGAACACTTTCTAATTTAGGAAACACTGGGTTTTTATAGCTGAAGACAAATCATTTTACTCAGTTTGCCTCTTGTATTAGGGTTTCCATACTGTACTGAAATAGCAGTTTTGGTGGCTACCTCAACTCAGTACTTTTGCATCACATCTTGACAGATCACCGTGGTGGGGCCATATGCGGGGGCAAGAAATCACATTGCTAAAAAGGTATTTTTTGAGAGCCAGACTCAGGCTTTTATGACAATCTTCTCATGAGAATTAATAAGGGTTAGATGTGGAATATACCCAAAACTCTTGTGTTCAGAGGTGGAGCTTCTGGAAGTGGTAAGATCATGAGGGCATTATACTTGTTAGTGGATTGATCCAATGATCTATTCGTAGCTAACTGTTCTGCTATGTGGCTTATTATTGTGGCAACTGGAGCGGGAATGTCTGATTGTGGAAGATCCACCTGAAGCTTATAAGCATAGCAGAGAATGAGAGCAGAAGATAGGGGCCAGCTGTTTCCCAGGAGAAGCTCTGCTGTGGCTGGTTCTCCAGAAGGGAACTCAGCTGTTCTCATCGCAGAAGGAGCTCGGGGCCTTGTTGTTGTCGAGAATGGCTGCTGTTTGCTTCAGGTGAGCTCTTGTCTTCATCTCTGCTGCAAGCATCGTATTCTTGTTCCAGTATAGATTTCTTTAGCCTTTTAGTACAGACACAGATGTAGACAGGACAGTGCTGTGGGCTCCCAGCCCTTGGTTGGATTGTTTGGGTCTCTAGTCCATAGATAAACTTTCTGCACTCTTCCTGAATTTGGCTTGTGTGTGTGAATGTTGTAACCTGGACTTGTCCTCTATTAAATCTGCTCTCTTGCAAACCATTGACTCTAGAAAGGTGACTAATATGGTGGTGATGCCGGTTTAGAAGAGCTGTGTCACTGAGCACACCCCTTTGGAGGGTATATCTTCCTCCCCATCTCTTCATTGCTCTTCCTGCCTCCTGGCTGCAATGGAAAGAACAGCTTTCCTTTGTATTGCCCTTGCACAGTACGATCTCTGCCTTGGCCCAGGCAAGAATGCACTGAATCACCCAAAACCTAGAGGCAAGTTTATCTGTTCTTCCTTTAAATAGTGAGTGCCCAGAATTGTGTTCAGCCATGACAAAGCTGGCACAGAAAACTGATACTAGAGAAGTAGGGTCATTTCTGTGACTGCACCTGAAAATGTGGGGAAAAAGCCTTTGGAACTGGTTTGTGGGAGAAGCTTCAGAATCTTATAAGCTGGTATAGATGGGGATGCTGGTGGGAGCTCAGAAGAACAGAATATTCATAGGAACATGCACAGTAAAGGCCAGGTTCATGAGGTTTCAGGTAGGATAAGCACTCTATTGGCAAGGAGACTACAGAACATTTTATTCTGGTAAAGAAGTTGTGTGTATTTGGTCCAGGTCCTAAGATTTTGTGTGAAGCTGAATTTAAGGGTGGTGGACTAAGTGACCTGGCAGAGGGCATCTCAAAGCAGCTCAACATTCAGGATGCAGCATATGTACTGTTGGCTGCTATTAGCCAGGTTAATAGTGACAATCACAAGCAAAAAGTAGAGCGGAAAAGCTTTCAGTTTTACCAGAAAGGAAATGCCTATAAAGTTGGGGCCAAGGAGAACATGGTTGCTAAAAAGATTAGCATTAAAAATAAGCCAAGTGCTTTGTACTGGGATAATAGAAAAGATGCCTTGGGGGCATCTCAGGAAATGGCTAGACCTCATCCATCGCAGGCTCAAGGGTGTAAAATGGTAACGTCCTCTGAGAGACTTTGCTTTGGGAAGACAGCTCCAGAGCTCCCTGTTCAGCACCACTTAGGGATGTAGTGATTCCTCTGAATCCTTCCTTCTTTAGGCAGTCATATTCCCAGAAAACAAGGCTACTATTTGAGCTGGTGTCAGAGATTGGTACCAACCACGTGGTGCTAGTTTTTCAAGGTGTGGTGTCATGGAGACATTCACACAGATTCGAAAGGAAGACCTGGAAGTCCAAGCAACGTGCCTCTGAATGGGTAATATGTGAAGCTGTGACAGTGAAGCCAAAAGTCCAGTGCAGACCCTGGGAAATTAGAGATGCCAGTAATGTGGTTCATCTCCTGAGAAAAGCCACAGATAGTGAATAGAGACAACACCAGAAAGAGGCCATATAGGTTGCAAGTGGCAAGGCCACAGAAGTGAGGCTATCCAAGTCCTTTGGAGTCCTTATCTGGCTACAATTGCCCTGGCTGCCAGATACGCAGCTGTAGGATTTATTGTTTATTCTGATCCTGCTCATTTTCAGCATTGCTTTGATCCTATTCTTTTCTACTTCCCCATTACTCCTTTTCTGAACAGAAATGTTTCCCTTGTGCCACTGCATATTGGAAGTATTTAACTATATCTATCTATCTATCTATCTTTCTATCTATGTATGTATATATATATATTCATGCCCCTCCCCCAGGGACTCACAGCTAAGAGTTTGTCTTGAGTCTCAGAGGAGACTTTGGTCTTGGACTGTTTGGCACTACTGAAATTGTTACAATTTCGGAAATTCTTAGAGATGAACTAAACACATTTTACATTATTAGATGCATATAAGCCTTTTGGGAGTCAAGCATGAAATGCAATGGTTTAGGTCTAGAATGTCCCCCAAAGGCACTGTGTTGACAGGTGGTGCTTTTGGAACGTGACTAGATCAGGGAGCCAATACACCCATCAGTGATTGATCTATTGATGAGTTCATAGCTAACTGTACTATTAGGAGTAGGGTCTTGTGGAGAGAGAAGTATGCCACTTGGGGCACGACTTTAGACAGTATAGCTCTCTCCCCTCAGCTTCTCCCTTATCTTTCTGTTTCCTGCCTTTCTGGGGTTTGAGCAGATTTCCTCTGTCTTGCATTTTTGCTGTGTTATCTGCCTTACAGCCAGGTGACCATAGACTGAATCCCCCCAAATTGTGAGCCAAATCACACCTCTCCTCCTCTAAGCTGGGGTGTTGGATATTTCGTCCAATATAGAGTCCTCAAGAAATACCTTAAATACCTTAGTGTCTTAGCTAAACTGACCTAAATACTGCTCACTATGCTCCCTTCATTACTGACTGCATTTACCAGCACTGGCACACTGAAGAACAAACTCCTAACACATGGACACTTGGGGACAAATACCATCCAAACCATAGTAGCTTTATATTAAATTTCATATTTTTAAAATAATTTTCTTTGAACTGTGCTTTATTACAGCTCTCTTTTTTCTACTTAATGACTTTTATTGATGTATGGAGCAACTCAGCCTTCTTAAAGATCAATTTGGTTTGATTATTAACAGTGAAATAGCAAATAATATTAGTCCTAAATGCTTAGAGTGTGCATGTTGGGATAATGGAAACCCTTTATACTGACTTCTTATGTCTTTACTTAGTCTCATAAAATTAGCTAAAGCATATTATCAATCCTTCCTTATTTTAGAGACTTAGAGCCTGAATATAGGTGCCTTCAAAGTCATCTTGGTTTTCTTTAGTGGAGAATATTAGTGGTGGTTCAGTGCTAACCAACGAGTTGGTGGTAGGTAAGTGTTTTTCCTCTATTGCTGATACCGGAACTCTCTTATGAGTGAAAGATCTTAAAAAATATTTCCTTTCTGGCCATGAGCTATCATTTATCTTGCAAATGTAACACATCATACTGCATACCCAAATTTTTAAATAGTGTGTGGTTTCATTGATTACCAAGGTTTTCTCTACATTGGCATTTGGCATACCAGATGTCAGATTGAGTAAGCAACAAAGACAGCCCAGGGCACAGGATGTGATGTATGAGCCAGGAGCTTAAGTGGACTAATAAAACATCATTGTGATTGGTTTTGCATTTCAAAATTTCTATGAAATATCAACCATGCTTCTCTGTCCACAGCATCTGCTATTGCTTTAATTTTGCTTCTTTTTTTTTTTTGGAAGTCTAAAAAATAATTGTATTTTTTGTTTTCTTCCTCCACTATTCTTTGATCTCTGTGAGGTGATTATATTCTTTTGCACTGTTATATTCTTGTGCCTTATAAGTGCTTGGCATGTGATAATTTCCTAATAAATAAATCAAATGAATGAATAAATTTGTCATTTATAAAACCCATTGATTTAGTGATGGGGAAAAATCATCAAAAAATATTGAAAGAAAAAGAGTGGGAAGTGTGGAACATATATTTCAGAGAAATATAAATTTCAGAGAAAAGAAAACAATAATCTATATTTTAAAAGATAAATAATTAGATGGCTGAAATCCCCAGAGAAAAAGAAAGCAAACAAACAACCAAATGACAGAATCTAAAAAGAAAGAGACTGTAAATTAGAATTTATGGTCAATAGTATCGAATTTTCTTAGTGTCAAGAAAAGAAAAGTAGGTCCCATTATGCTGCCAATACATTATTATATTGAATCTGTCAAGAGTACTTCAGTGGCGTGGAGGTTCTGAGTGTTGCTTTCTGCAGAACTGAATGGAAATCTGACCATAAAGTGAATGCACATCAAATATACTTTTTCAAAGCTTGGTGTGAAGTAGAAAAGGCCCATAGGATAGTGGATAGATGGAAATATGTGATTTCTAAATTTTTCACATCCTTTCTTATAAAAAAAATATGATTTGATCATGCATTTTATGCTGGGAGGCAGGATTGAATAATGGTTTGAAGATAAGGAGATGATTGTTGCTAAAGCATTAGCTGAGTGTGGAATCTGAAGCATAAGAAAAGGGCATTCCGAACAAGGACAAAGGCGTGTTTCTCCACTGACGGCGGCGAGGAGTGCACTCTGCCAGCTTAGGATAAGGGGAATGACTGGAGGAACTTGCAAGTGACAAAACTGACTCTTACTGTCAGGAGAGGCATTCCTAGTAACTGGACAGGAGTAAATGATGGAAAGAATTTATATGAAGAGAGGCTAAAGGTGAGAAAACATGGATTTTGCAAACGAGACAGCATTTGGACGCAGGAAAAAAACTGGTCTTAAAGTTATATTTCAAGAAACTCTGTGGCATTGTGTGATGATGTTTGTACTGGCACAAATTTACATTTTTTGTTCCCTTTTGTGCTCCATCATAAGAAAGCCTGGGGGTTAGATATTGCAATTATTGAAGTTTGGTGATTCTACCAAAAGAAGATTGATTTACTCTGAAGGAATGGAATAATGATGAAATTGATGAGTTGGGTAAGTTCAAAGTGAACTAGGGAAAAAAACCAAAGTGAACTAGGGCAAGAATACAATAAGCTTGAAGGATGGAGTATTGAATTCAGGGAAAAATACTGAAATGCAAAATCTCACAAGATAAATACTTAGGTAATAAAAAATTCTTAGGCTTGGCCATGGTTACAGTTAAGAGATAATATATAGAGATAAGATTATGGGTCTGAAGCAGGTAAAGAACTTGGGAAGTCGAAGTGTTAAGTAGGGCACAGAAAAGACAGGAAATATTTTTAAGTTCTAGTGATATAAAAATGCCAGGATGTGTCATGTATTTGTTTCTGTAGGGAAATGCATGATCTTTGTTTGTAAAAGTTCTTGGTAAATGTAAAGGTAGGAGGATGCTGTGTGATTAAAATTTCAAAGAAGAACAAAAGTTTATTCAGCTGTTTGGAAGATGCCCTGGTCATTTCATGTGAGAGTGGAAAATAAGTATTTTGGAAGCAACATCAGTGAGGTAAAAGAATGGGTTCCTTCTTTACACAGATATAGGCATAGCGTTATATGGGAAAAGTAAAGTTTCTATCTAAGCATTAAGAAGAGAGAAAGTCCTATGTGATCCTTGAAAAATTAGTGAGTTTTTTTTTAAATAATGGAATTGATAATCCAGAGGACATACTTGAAAGAAGTTAGGAGAAAGTGCAGTAATCATAAAGTGAGTGGCAGAAGCATAGACTTGTAGCAAGAGAACTACAGGAAGAGATCCACAGCTGCAGTTTGGGGCAGAAGCCAGCTGTTAAATAAAAGAGGTACCTTAGAGTTCAGTGCCCTAGCCTTTTGCTTTGGATCTCTGGCATATCACTTTTTTGTACTGAAAACTGAACCCAGGGCCTGCATACTGAACTACATCTCCTGCTGCTTTTATTTTTTATTTTGAGATGCTCTCGCTAAGTTACTAAGTTGTTCAATGTGGGCTCAAAATTCTGACTCTCCTTCCTCAGTCTCCCAAAGTGCTGGGATTATATGTATGCACCACCAAGTCCTGCAAGCATATCACATTCTTATAACAAAACCAAATGCAGTACTTCCCTTCTATGCCACTCCACAGAACACCTAAAGTTTATTGATTGCTTATTAAGTACCAAAATGTGCTAAATACTTTGCATAATACAGTTCCAATGTTGCTGCAAGACACTGAAGAAATGGTCACTTTGTTTCAGCTTTTCAAATGTGTCACTCTCAAAGAATGCTTTAGATGTTCCAAAGTTGAGACAGCAATGAGATTGGTACGTAGGTCAGTTTTATTCTGAAAAGAGAGATTGTAGTGACGATATCATATCAACAAACTGAGGCTCCTACAATCTTTATATAATGTATTTTGTTCAACATTTGCAATATATGTGTGTCAGCAGAAACGTTGCTTGGCTTCTTTCAGTACTCAACCAATGGAGAAGAATGTACACTCAGGACCCAAGTTACATTACTGTGCCCAAATGGTTGTGCAAGTTCCCTACATTTCAATTGAATAGGGAAAATGCAGTGTGGCCAAACATTAATTAAGAAGATAATTGGGGTGCTGATCATGAAACAAAGAAACAGGGGACCATAAAGGCAAATAACCAAATTAAAAAGAGGGTGAGTGATCTGGAAGGACATTTCCCAAAAGATGATGTACAAACGGCCTAGACAACAGGCTTATGAAAAAAAAATTCCTCAGTATCGCTATTCACCTGGGAAATGCAAATAGAAATCACAATAAGATATTAACTCCTCCTACTTAGAATGGCCACTATCAAAAATACAAAAGGTTAGCAAGTATGGGAAAGGATGTGGAGAAAAGGGAATCCTTATACAGTGTTAGAATGTAAATTAGTATGGTCCTTATAACAGTGTGATGTCCCTCAAAAAATTAAAAATAATTGTCCAATGATTCATAGTCCCACTCCTTGGCATGTATTCTATGGAAACGAAATTAGTATTTCCTTGAGACAGGCACAGTCCCATGATCATTGCAGTAGCATTCACAATAGCCAAGAAAAGTAAGCAATCTAGGTGTCCAAGATCTAATGAATGCATAATGAAAATGCGATACATATACACAACTGAATGTTTCAGCTCTACAAAAGAATGAAGATCTGCTATTTGCCATAACATAGATAGGACTGTAGATTATTACGTTAAATGAAGTAATTCAGAAAAAGACAAGTATTTCACGATCTCACTCTTATGTTGAATCTCAAAAACAGATAAATAGAAGTAGAGATTATATGGTGTTTAATTAACAAAAGCTGGAGAAGAGATTAAGGTTGGTCAAAAGATAATTAAAAGAGTGACAAGAGAAATGCCTTTCAGTAATTCCATTGTACTACATGAAGACCGTAGTTAATAACAATACACTGTAGCCCTGAAAAAATGTAGAGGAAATATACGTGTTTTCTCCACAAAAATAATAGCGCCGTGAGTAGCACATTTGTTTATTAGCTAGATTATTTGTTCCACTTTATTTCATAGCATTTTGTTGCATAAGATAGAAACATGCACTATCTTTCTGTAAAAAACTTTAAAAATTGGGAGACATAATGGCAGGAAAGATGGAATGAGTACGTGCTCTGAAGGTTTGTATCTCAGCAGGAACATAGTCGTGATGGGGAGTGCCGGCGGGACAGAGGGTGCAAGTCAAGGATGTGAAGGACAGAAGCAAGGTGGTCAGGCCACCTTGAAAGGAGTTGAGTTCAGGGTTATTCTCAGGCAAGAATGATTATTCTTGTTTTACATAAAGAGTGATAAAGAACAGGGATGATTAATTACAGAATCCTAGATCAGTTAACTTATTAAAAGCACGAGTGTGATGACAGAAATCAGTTGACGATGTTTAGACACACGTGTGCCCATTTAGCTTTTGTAAGACACGGTGATTTCGATCTGGTTTCACACAGGAGAAGTCATTGCTCAGATAACTAACTCGTATACGATTCCACAGCAGTGTGTGGAGACCACAAAACAACGGTGAAGTCAGCATGCAAGCAGCTTGCACGTATGTAATTTTCCAATTACACACAGGTAATGTCCTGACTGCACATATATAGTGTCCCAATTGCACATATGAAATGTAATTTTCTGATTGCACATATGTAATTTTCATCCCTGCGTGCCTTCTAGCTTCAAGTTTTCAGTGATTTCTCTCTACATTTAAAATTTTTGGAAAAAGTAAATTTTGTAATGGTTGATTTTGTGAAGTTATTGACTCTTTGGAATATATATTGTCTGGTATCGTTCCTATATATTTAAAATAGTTATTTTCAATAACATTAGTTTGCTAGTAGTATTTTTCTCATTCCATTTTTATGTTCAGTTTTCAAAGTAAAGTTTTTGCTATTCAAGCAACTTGATTTCCAAAATCACTTTGTGCAAGGGTTTGACGAGCCTGTTTTTATCAACTTTTAAAATAAGACTTTTTTTTCTTTTTTTTTTTTTTTTTTTTTTTTTTTTTTTTTTTTTTTTTTTTTTTTTTTTGGTGCTGGGGATTGAACTCAGGGCTTATGCTTGCCAGGCAATCAGCTAAATCCCCAGCCCTTTATTTCTTTACTAATGTTAATAGTTTTTTTTAACAATACCTACCATTAGATGGTGATATGAGAATACATTTTTATTAAAAAGGATTTCCACCATTGTGATTGGGTCTTTCTCCCCATTTCCAAATCGAAACTTCTAAGATTCCAAAATACACATTCCATTTTACTGACTAATGCATTGAAACCTTAATCTCACTTTTGGGACTATGGTGCAATCCTTACCCAGAACTGCTTATTTCCATCAACTAGTGGCAGAATATTTTCAGGATCTTAATTTAGTACAAAAACTATTTCTTCTTTTATAATTCATTTTCTTTTTTTTTCCTGATGAAATTCCAAGTAGGTTTTACACAAACTTGCAAATTTGTCTGAAGGCAAAAACAAATATAAAACAAGCAATCTAATATATACTAATTACTGCTCATTCATAATATATTTTAAGTATTAAAAAGTTTATGAAAATGTTGAATGCAAGGTAGGATCGTGTACATACCAGAATATGCTGCTAAATTTCCTCAGAGGTACTTAGACCAATGTCTGAGTATTACTAACAAATCAACTGATGTTTCAAGTGAAATTTACAGTAGAAAAGAGCTAGGTAAAAAGCAATACAATCCCTCTATGAAAATAGATACCTAACTGAATCACCCATAATACATGAGCCAAAATTAAAGGAGTAGATCAATAAAACATTTTCAATAAGCACATTACATATTTCCATTGCCTTGATGACTCTAAAGAAATTTATTAATTACTTTAAATTGATTGAAGTGCAATGATTTGAAGGCAAGCGATGAAATTGCTATTAGTTGCAGGCAATATAATCATCTACATGAGTCGTTCTCCATATTGCCTATGAAATAGGATCACTTGAGAATAGAGCTGTCAGAGAAAACACTGACTGTCTAGTTAAATTTGAATTTCAGATAAATACTTTAAAACGTTGTTTTTCAGTATGTCCTGATTACTGCATTCATTCTTTATCTGAAATGCAAAGTAAAGAAACGGCATCCTCCAACCTTTTAATTTGCTAAATCTGGTTACTCTATCTAGTGTGTTCAGCTTTTACACCATCAATAAATATTATGGTTCTACTAGGTTCTACTTTTGGTATTACTTCAACAGATGATTCTGTTATACAGATAGTGAGATCACTGGGCAGTAGAAAAATGAAAGGATTTATTGTATATATTATCATAAATATTAAGAAGTTGTCATGATTGTTCATCTTATGGTTAAATTCCAAGAATTTTAGAGTATTTCCTTAGTAAAAATAGCAAATTAAAAATAGAAATTGCAATGGAAAAGCAAGATACAATTCACAAAATCCTGGAAACTGTAAGGTAACTTTTCAAGTAAATATTCCCTTGAGGAAGAGTATACAAGACTTCCAATTAGGAAAAGTATTTACATTCCATTAGGACACAAATAAAAATGTTCCATATTTCAAATGAAAATTATTTAATTTTTTAATTGTTAATTTCCCAGAAAAATTACTTAAACTCATACTAATTCTCGTAAAATTCTGTGGGAAGATTATTTAGATTTAACTGTGTGATTATCAGGGCTTATATCTAGATGTTATCCTACAGCCTCATTTGCTTACAGGTGGACTTTTGGGAGGAGGCTAGATCATGGATGTGTGATACTGAACTATGGGTGTGATAACTGGATCAGTCTGTTGATTAGTTTAGCATAGTTGTGAGTGATAGAATTATGGAAAATGGAAGCCCCACCCTGGGTATGGGTGGCATTAAGCGATAGGTTTGTAGCCTGGATGGAATATGAAAGGAAAGAAGGAAGCAGACTTGCTGCTTCCTATCTGCCATGTCATGGACTGTTTATCTTCCGCTATGCCCCTCTGCCATGACACCTTGCTTTGGAGCCAGCCGACTATGGACTGAAGCCTCTACAAACTATGAACAAAATAAACTTTTCCTCCTTGAATGTGTTGGTGTTGAGTATTTTGTCGCAGAAAGGAGAAAGTAAGAAAGACAGTAATTATTCTGAATTGTTCTAAAATATGTCTAAAACAAACGTGGAAAAATAAACCTCAGACAGCTAAATCAACCTTGAAAAAGAAGTGCATGGTGAAAGTGTGGGAAAGCACTTGTCCTGGAAGATAATAACATAAATTATATTTAACAAGCCATTGGAAAATCTGGATGCTGATATTATAAAAACAGACAACAAAACCGATAAAGCAACAAGATAAAACACATAAGGATGGGCATTTGTATGTATAGAAAATTTATACATCATAAAATGATAGTATCATTGTTTAATAAGGGATGGATTTTGTAATAAAATTTTTTGAAAGCTTGTTCATGAAGGAGAGAAATAAATCTGTATCTAGTTGGATTTTTCCAGAGGTTAAAAATCTAAATATGACACAGATAACTACATGGCTAAGATTAAATATAGCAGAAAAGGAGGAGTTTAGGGAAATAATGAGTTATTTGAACAGTATGCACCTAACACCAACCACAAGATGTCTGGAAAACTAAGATATGCAAATAGATTATATCAAAATGCTAAACAATGACAAAGTTAAGAGAAGGGGGAGGTTGTACAAAGAGATTAGTAGCATTTAAGCTTGGTATGAGACTAGTATCTGTAATTTATAAGAAATTGCTACAAATCAATGAGCAAAAGTAAAAAGAGTAGTAAAAAGGGGTAAAAGACTTCAAGAGCCAAGTCAAAGAAGAAGAAATGCAAATGGCTAATAAATTTGTAAAAATTATGCTCAGAATTATTAATCATAGAAGTAATAATTAGAACAAAAACACCAGTTACTAATTCACAGATGAAACATAAAACATTTAAATAACACACCAGATTATCACTAATACATTGTTACTCTTTCCACCAGAAATAGTTTTGTAGCTCTTTGAGATCAATTAATTTTTTTGACCACTGTCAGAACATTATGGTAATTTCATTCACACATCATTACATAACCCTTATCAAAGTGCAGTAGTTACTATTGACTGCTGGCACCTACATTTTGAAAAACTTATGTGGAATTTCGTATGAAAAAGTTATTTTGTTGGAGACACTTTTTTCTAAATTTCTCTTTTCAGTGTGTAGCTTTTATTCAGTTTTCTATTTAATTTTTTGGTCTACTTATTGTGTTTTCTTTAATTCTGTTAAACATTACTTTGACAAATACTACTTGTAAAATACAAATGGATGAAAAGTACTAATTAAACAATATTTTGAGAAAAATGTTCTTGATTTCTATTGGTAGATTAGGTTTTTCTCGATCATTCTTAGGTTTTGTCTTTTTCACTCTTTCTTCTTGTGATCTTCTCCACTTTTTCCCTTGTTCCCAGCCCTCATCCTTTTTCTTGTCACTCTCTGCAGTAATGAGGATGAATATTTTGGTGCTATGAGTATACATATTGAGGTTAGCTCCAGTATTTCCATCCCAGACTAAAATTTAAGGATAACAGGGACCTAAGAGCCGAATCACAATGAGTACTTAGGACAGTTAATATAGTTCTGCAATCTATATTTTTCCTTAGAATTATGTTAACTACATGTTTCAATCCAAATTGCTGATTTTGGAAAGTTTAATATTTGCTTTTAAAGTGTACAGCTTAACTGTAAGAAAGAATGCCAATATTACCAAAAGTTTCAACATCATCCTAAGACTTCTCTTTTGTTTAGGATAAAATGAAAACATACTGATGATTGCAGGCTAACATCAGCAACATTCATGCAAAATTATCCAATGCATAGTTTTGCTTAGTGTTTTCTATTCAGGTAGACCAATTTTTTGGAACTATTTTTGGTTGTTAGTCAATAACACAATATTCCTCTAAGGCAGAAGGTTATTATTGTAAGTATTTATAATTAAGGAAATTGAGACATAGTTAATCAAAGACAATCAATCAATTGCACTTGATCAGATCTAATTAAACATAAGAATAGAGAGCAATAAATATTAATGTCATCTAAGCTATTTACAGGGGTACAAAAATGTTTAAGGAAGAAACATTATTTTACTAAACATGGATTATTTCTTGTCCTCATAGTAGATTTTATTGTTATGATATTAAAAATACTATATTCTTAATTAGTAGAAGTTTGCAGATAAACGAAAGAATGTAACAGTGAATAAGTCTCAAGTCCCTTTCTCTCTTCGTTTATGTCCCATTTGCTTAAATGTTTGAGTTTTTGTAGATATAGGAAGTGATCTTGAGTTATATTTACTTTAATATTTGCATATATTCAATAACTTTCTTCATCTTCATATTAATACTCTTTTTCTGCTTTTCCATTTTACTTGAATAACACATTTTCCCTCTCAATAAGAAAAGTACCAAAATTTACTTGAATCTTTGTTCTTGTTTGCTCCTGTGATTTTTCTGTCTTCTTTACTAAGTTCCAAGCAATTGCTCTGTGTTTAGCCCCACTGAGCATATCATCTGTGCAAAAGCGGACCATGATCCAAAACTAGAGTCTGCGCCATACAATACAAAAATCAAACATTGAAACTTCACAAGTGAGGAGAAATTTAAATGTCAGCAACACACTGGACAGAGGAGCCATTAGACCAGCAGGCCATTTAATGTGCATTAGCCTCACAGTGCTTTTTAAAAATAATTATGCCATTATGTACTTTTCGGTTTCTACTCTATCGCGATTGTCTCACATGTCCAATCATTAATTAAAACAGTTTTGAACAGCAGAGAACTAAAATAAGAAATTTGCATCTGGAAAGGACTTCTTCAGAAATATAATAAGGCTAACTTAGAAGTCTTTCTCTTTTACTAATGCTGTTTCAAATGTGAGTACATGTTAGAATATATAATGTAATAAGGGTCCTAAAGCACTGTTTCTGGAATAATAAAGAATACATACAGAGCTATAGTATTTTCCATAGACATGAATTTTTTACCAAGAGCTTTTCTGTTTTTTTTTTAAAAAAGAAATAAATGAAGCAAATTAGTTTCCAACGTATAAGAAGATACATGACATATGAACAAAAATACAAATGTGGCAAATGTATTCTGCCCCTTGAGTCAACACACTTGTACCATTGTTCTTGCCGTGTTAGAAAGTAGTCCTGAAAGTCCGCTTTCCTGGGTGCCTTTAGTTATGCTGTTATGGAGACCCCAATGTCACGAATTAATTAAAAAGATTTGCCTTTTGTGATCATGTTTACTTAGGGGAAGAGCCAGAAGTCACACACTGCCTGATCTCGTGGGTGAGCAAGGTGGATGAGGACACGTGGTACTTCTCATGAGCCTGCCTTACTTTTTTGGATGGCACTTGACAGGAGCTGTCGCTGTACTTTGGGTCACAACTTTCATTTCTATATTTGGACTTCATTTTTCTTAATTTCTAGCATGATAAGAATATAAAAAGTTATTATCAAGAAAGAAGTCTACTTTGGTACTTAGTGAGATTGAATAATGTCAAAAAAAAAAACCCAAAATATATAGATACCTTCAAAGGGTTCCTTTTACTGAAATAAATATTTTCTGGGCTCATATTTTAGCGATGTGAGGCAGACAATGTCAAAATATATATGTAATATAAAGTATATGTTAAAAGATGATGAATGTGATAAAAAAATAAATGGAGAAAAAAAGGTCGCCATTTTAAATCGAGTAGCAAAAAAGAGATTCCTTAACTAAATGTCAGCTGCATAAAGATCCTGAGGAACTGAGTGTAAGCCACAGAGATCTGCAGGGCCGAGAATTCCCTGGAGAGGAAAAGTGCGTCAGACACACCCTGGTGTGATCCCGGAACACCAGGGAAAATTCTGTGAGCAAGTGATTGTGTCAGAAGGGAGCTGGTGTCTGTGTTAGGGAGACTGGTGATCTTGTCTCCCTAACAAACGGCTCTAAATCCTGTGACGTTTGCTTTGAGTGAAATGAGGCCCGTGGTCAGGGGTTCATATTAACAGAATTACCTCTCTGCAGTGCGGGAGAGCAGACGGTAGCGTGCCCAGGGCAGAGGCAGGGAAACTAGTTACCAAGCATTTACAATCCTCTGTGAAGAAGAGACCGGTGGTGAGTATCAGAGAGGTACTGGAAGTGGAGAAAACTGTAGGATCCTGTCTATATTTTGAATGAACTACTATCAGGTTTGCTGAAAGCTGGAAATGAGGTGGGAAGAAAGAGCAACACTAAGGGTCATCCAAAGTTTCAGTCTGACTGAAAATCTCTGATCATCATTCATGATACAGCAATATTATGGGGGTAGACGGTTTGAGTGATGTATGTGCTTTTGGGTGAAGATTGTTTAATGACTGAAATTTTAGTTTTATAAGTTTTAAGATTAAAAAGATTGTAAAATATCAAAGAAGAAACAATGTTTAGGCTGGCAAATAAGAATCTAGACTTCTGGAAATAAACGTGGTACATAGACATATATGCATTAGGATAAAATACTACTTAAAATAATAAAACTGGATGATATCACCAAGAAATTGAGTGAAGATGAAAAAGAGAAAAGTTAAAGGACTAATGGGTGGGGCATTCCAATACTGGATATGTGGCCAAAGGATTGAGAGTGAGGTGTGGCTGGCAAATGAGAAAGAAAGAAAATCAGACCAATGGCAGACCAATGTTGTCTTCTTTAGAAGCTAAGAAGACAATATTTCCAAGATAAATGAAAGTCAAATGTTGCGAATAAATCAAAGAAGAGAGGATTGAGAAATGGCAGTTGGATTGGTAGAGCAGAAGTACAATTTTGTACTAAATAGTAAATTTTCGTCAACAACAACCTGTGGGGATTTTGATCACGAATGTCCCACAAAGGCTTGTGTGTTCAGAAGGAGGGTTTTGGGAAAGCAGTGGGATCGTGACAGGTGAATCCTTTGACGAGTTCATTAGCTGTTAGGAGATGGATCCTACCTGAAGGGTGTAGGTCACCGGGAGTGTGACCTGGAAGGATACATCTTGCCCTGTATCTTTCCCACTGCTTCTGCTTCCGGGTCACCAGGAGGTGATCGGTTTGCTCTGCCACCAACCCCCACTCTGCCTCACTGGGAGCCCCGACCAGCAGACACAGCTAGCCCTGTGCTGAAATCTCTGAAACCACGAGCCAAAATAAACCTTTCTTCCTTCAAGTTGATTTTCTTGGTTATTTTGTCATAGCAACAAAAAGGCAACTATGCAGCTTAGGTGTGTAACAGGCTATTCCATGGAGGTTTGTGGAATCACTCTATGATGTTTGCGCACTGATGAAATTGCCTAGTGACACATTTCTGGGAACGCAGATCCATTGTGAAATGGAACACGACTATAATCAAGCAGCTTTTCAGGTTGCTGCGGAGCAAAACTCATGTATCAGAAGAAATTCGAAATGATATCTTGGAAACAAGGAACTGAAGAGGTTGAGGAATTTGGCTATTAAGTGGGGGGAGAGGAATGGGATAGAAGACGACAGACGACAGGAGAAGTAGAATGGAAGTAGAAACTACGAAAATGATTATCAGGATATCATTCCGGTGAGCTACAGTCCCCAAATCTTAATTAGAACACTGTTAGATCTAAATCATTATCTCTAATCGTTATTTGATTGAGCTGTATTTTCTTCAATGACAAGCATCTTAAATATTAGTAACTTTAATCTTTACATATATATCATTTTTCAATATTTTCTGTGATTCAAAATAGGCCAGTAAATGAGACATAATGAGCTATGAAATAGAAGCACAGATCGGGTGCCATTGATTCAATTTCTCTCAGGTCTTTTGCAAAAGACACTGTATCAAGACCTACACACACATGTGATGATTTTTCCCGGGATTGCCTAAAGACATATTTCACATTTGGTTGCAAATGCATTTGCTTTACAAGCAAATCATCTTCAAAGTCTTATGCATGATATAAATATAGTAAAGAAAAAGCAATGTGAATAGTAGACATAGTGAGATGGGTTTCTTAAATCAAATGAATGATTTTGATTAATTGACCTTCATAGATATCAAATATTACACTTTCATAGAGCTTTGTTCAGTCATGTAAAGCTACAAGAAAAATACACTCATTTTCACTTCTTATGTATCTTTTTATTTTGCTGTATTACTGCAAATCAAAATAAAATGTAAGCAACTTCACACACTTTCACTGGTTTGTTATCATCCAAAAGAAGTGAGAACAAGGACTCTCATCAATCATTATTTTAGAGAAGCCAAATTGAAAAATGCAAAGTTTCAGAAGGAGGATGGTTTGAGTTCTATATTTGGTTTTACTTGAAGTTTCAACGCAGACTTGAATGCAGTGTAGGTAAAACGTTGCTATTAAAGTTGTTTACACCATCACTCCACATACAATGAATTTGTAACATTTCTTAGGGTGAAAACACAGTATCCTTTTGCTTTGACAGCACAATTAGCCTGCACATAATACATCCATTTTAAGGAAACATCACAATGATGAGTTTAATATTTACAATTGCAGTTGAACATGTTTAAGTGTAGTGCTATAATTTCCTCAAAAAATGAGGAACAGTTGAAATACTGTCATAATATCGCCATTTATGAATGAATCTTGATCTTATTAAGCATAACATGAAACCCTTTTTAAAAGATTTTTAAATGAAATTGACTATTCCAATTCCGTTTAACTTACCTGAAATTCTATTAATCAAAATGTAAAGACATTGTTTGGATAGAAAGATGAGAAGTTAGAGGTGATTAGAGAAATTAGAAATTAGAGGTGACTACTCTCAAAATAGTCAACATCTCAAAGTGACAGTTCATTACCAGTGAGCAAGATGTACATTGGAATCAGTATGAAGCTTTATTCAGGTGGATCCAAGAAGGCTTCAGAAGCTATTTGCTATTTGAGTTGCATCTTAATGCTTTGAAATAAAAAAAATTCATATTCATATGCCTGTGTTTGGTGAATAACCCTGTTTCCTCCTTGACCCCGGGCTCTCCTCTTGATCTTTCCATTGAAAGCACTCTTGGTTAGAGTAGAAAGTAATCAACTGCTCATAATTTTAATTGTGACTAACTCTCAATAGTAAAATAATATGACCGGTTCTTCTTTCTACAAAACTTTTTTATTCATGTTATTTTATTTAACCTAATCACTTTTTGAAATTATCTCACTTGTTTCCTTTTTTAATTAGGATTTAAACTCCATAAGTACAGATACTTGGTCTGTCTTACTCATTACCGTATTCTCAATACCTAAAATAATGTCTAGGTTACTGTGTTCCATTAATTTTTCTGAATAAATGAACAGTGATTATTACAGTCAGGAGACAATTTTCCATAGTTTGCTCACATTTCTGCATGTACAACAGAGACACTGGTTGACATTTTATTTTAAATACTTTTCAAGGCTATTTGCATGGCACATAGCCTTTAAAGATAGATATAATGTTACCCTCTGGAGGAAAGGGAAGACATATGCACCGTCTAGTATAATGAAGATAATTTCTACCTCTATAAGATAGAGTCAGCATGTGTGTTACCCATTACAAAAGGTTTGCTTTCCACATGCTCAGAGTTCCTTTCCTGAAATACAATCATTGTGTGTGCTGACAACTATCTGGAGTCCATATTGCTTTTCCTCGTGAGATTTGGGAGTAAATGAAAGTGGCACAAGATGATGTTAAAATTGCATGTAGTGCTGTACATAATATAGTCTCTTGTTGTGGATCCATGAGTTTCAAGACTTCTCCAAGTGTATATGAAATTATGGCTGGTTACCTTGTTATCTGCTAGAGGATAAAGTCGTAAGTCAATATATTTCTTGGCCACTACATTCTAGTCAAAGATGCAAGTGTGCTATGAGATATGGTTATACTTGATTGTACATAAGTTTTGTGGACTTAATTGTCTTGTTCAAAGTATTTTAGGGGTTTTGGACTAAGCCTATATACCCCATCTAACATCATTTAATAGAGAGAGAAAAACCCCAGCAGGGGTGAGAAGGTATATTTTAAATCTGTAAAAAGATACATTTTTAAATAATTGTCTTGGTATGCTTTTAATATCTTCTGATATTCCATAATTATATTTTTCTATATATGATAATTGATAATAAATAAGACATCTGACTTATTTCCATTAAAGCCAGTCAATGTTTTCTCCTACTGAAAACAAAAATCTTTTCAACTTGCTATGATAAAATGTGCTAAAGCAGAATCATTTTTAAGATACTTTTCAGTAGCTCATTTCTATTTCAGTTCCATTAAAATATTGACTTAGATTTTTTTTTACATTTTTCATGAATATGATGCCTTATTTTCTAATAAGCCTGGAAAAGTATTTCTTTCCAAAAATATTTTGAAATGTTTGGTGAATGTGCTACTTAAATACCAGTTGTACATTTTTTAAATTAAAAGAAAAAATCAGCTGAAGTCTATTATAGCAGTTACAATAGCTTTGTAGCTACCCAAATTTCCTTGAATTATAGCCACAAAATTTATCCAAGGTCCCCCGCTAACCCACCCACAGATGAAATCATCCTTAATAATTTTCTCTGACTTGATACATAAACAGCAATATATTGACTTAATACTCCATCTGGATATGACTAATAAATTTGGGTTACTGAGCTATAAAATTGTTTTGTGGACATAAAACTCATTTAACTCATCAATGATGTGGTCGCAGCCACTGTAATTTGGCTTTTTGGTGTATAAATAACTTACTACATTTCAGCTGCTGAGCTGTTATTTTTAAATTTTATCAGCTAACAGATGATTGTAGATACACACAACTGTAAAATAAGATAACCAGTATCCATATATTTCATAATGTTTTCACTCTAGGATTTAAGCATTTTCATAGAAAGATTTCCTAAAATACACATATATTTACTGTGGCTTAAATGAGCATCTGCTGTATTGCAATATATGACCTCCCAAAGCACCAATGCTTTTTAAACAAATGCCATTACTCAAAGGACCCAAAGAATAATATAAAGCTAATACTCTTAATAAAAGTCACTATGTAACCTATTATCTTGTTATTTAAATATACAGATATAATTAAATTCTATTAAAACTCACCCCTGAAATTTTAATGCCTCTCAAAACAAAGTTTGAAACAGGTAATAACAATTAACAAATAACAATTTACAAATAACAATTAATAAATTTTTACAAAAGGAAATCGATAGCCTGATTTTCAAAAAATATTTTCACAGTGTACTATGAAAAACACTTTCAAAATGTACAAATATTTTCTAACTGAAAATTCCATAATATTCTCCATATCACTTTTAGCTAAAACCTAGTAAAATTTTGACTAAACAAAGAGCAAACAAAATTTTTTTCTTTGTTGTTATTCTTGACAACAAAACCCAAGTGTTTTGCCAGTTTTTTCTTTCATTTGATATTACTTAAAAATATGGAGATTCTTCTTTAAAGGTTCTTAAAACTTCTGAAAAATACCCATCATTTGATTGCGCAACCTGCTGGGAAAAATGCAGACACTCATGCGTATGTATGGATTTATATCTTAGTGCCTAGAAATTGTCAGTGTTCTATATGCACTAACATTTTTATATATATCCAGAAAGAACCACTGGATAGGTTTTTCAAATTTTCATGATTAGCTCATTTTTATCTGCTGATAGATTAGAAAATGAGAACAGGATTCATGATAGCTTTTACTTTAACCTATCCTGTTCTTTCTAGACATACATAAGAACACAGAAATGCAAAGATATAAATTCACAATCTCTCTCTCTCTTTCTTCCTCCTGCTATTCTTAATAATGGACACTCACTGAATATATACCATGTGCCTAAAACTAGGCTAGGTAAGCTTCCCAGCCACAGTCTGTAGGGAGATATTGTTGAATTTGAACCCAGGCTGTTGTCTTTCAGAATTCTGGCTTCTAACCAGAATCTTATTATCTTATTTGGTTAAGACTATTATGTTCTCTGGCAAAAGAATTAGAAATTTTCACTTGTTAACATTTGACTAAAATGCACTTTCTCTAATGGAGTTTTTTGTTTGTTTGTTTGTTTGTTTGTTTGTTTAATTGAGACATGGTCTGGTTGTGTGGCCTGGGCTGGCCTTGAATTCATGACCTGTGGCCCAGTCTCTTAAGTGTTGGGAATATAGGCATGTCTGGCGTCTGCCAGTTCTTAATAACATTCAGTGTATTTCTCATATTTAAAACTCAGTAAATATGAACTATTTAAATAAATGAAATGAAAATACTGTGCATTAAAATGATTGATAAAATTGATTTCTATTATCAAAAATTAAAGAGTATATTATTTCTTTAATCTTATATACTCGTTCTCTCCTTAGTGACAAAACACCTGGGGTTTAAAAAAGAAGGAAAAGGTAAACCATTATAATTACATAACAGAAACAGAAACTGACAATTTTCATAATTATTATAATGATGAGCTAAAATATATCTTCATTTCTTACAAGCAGACTTGAATATTTTCTTATAATTCATGTAAAGCCTTTCTAGCTGAAGTCCAATTTTGCCAATAATTCAGCCATTTCACTTGAATATTTTTAGTTACATGAAATATGGGGTACAATAATAGCATACTGTGATAGGAACACACCAATTAAAATTACCGAAAAGGCATCATTTGTGGAGTACAAAAATGATATTTTAGATAGAATGATTATGGTTTAGTATCTATTGTATGTCATGGTGACCATATTTAATGGTACTGTGTGGCACAATTCAAAATTAATAAAATAGTAGATATTAAATGTTTTCACCAGAAAAGTAAAGAGGGTGATAAAAGTATTAAATAATGGAGTTTATCCCACAATGTGTAACATTAGCAAATCATCACATTGTACACCATAAATCATGCTATTTTTCAATTAAAAATTTAAAAACTCATAACTGTAATAACACAATTTTTTAAAAAAATTATATGATAAGCCAACTCCCAGGTAGATTTTACATTAGCTGTTCCCATGTGTTTCTTGTTCCTTTACAATTGAGCTACGCCTTACTGTTCATTTTCTTCTAAAGTTCAATTTTGTAAAAATCAAGACCTGGTCCAGCTATGTAGTTCAGGACGACCTTGAAGTCATGGTCTCCGGCCTCAGCCTCCCAAGTACTGAGAGATTTCACTGTTTCCCATACTTCTTTTTAAAAATATTTTCCTTAAAATGAAAAACATGATACTATCTGTACTTATCTAAACTCAATATTCATCATGAAGATGACTTAAATGTGTTAAACTCATATTCTGAGCTAAGATTGCCACATTGATCTCACACAGATAACACATTAGATTCCTAATAATACAAGTTAATGTACATCAAAAGTGCCATTCTCAGGTTTGACCTAACTACGAATTTACAAAGACAATGCTCTATTTTTTTCATTTGTATGCTATGTGTAGTCATTATAGTTATTGTATGTTACTTCTTGGTGGAAATGAACAAGTTTTACCTTTGTGCAGGCATAAGTGAAATTTCCTTCTGAATATTTGATCTTAGCATATCGTCATCATTTTCACACCGTAGAAGTAAAATTAAATGCATATTACAAAACATAAGGAAAACATAACCTGAATAATAAAATGTGTGATCTATGTTTGGTATAATTTGATGTGAGAAAACTTTTCTGAAATAAAGCTGGAAATATGTCCAAAATGTAGATGTCTGTCTGTAGTTTGCTGACTCCTTTCCCTAAATATACATACACCACAGAGCTCAGCATATCTGCACCGCAAATGCCAAATTAAATATCAACAATATAGACCCTGAACTAATACAAGTGATCGCTAAATTTAAAGCTGGAAGCTATTTCAGGTATATATTTAGATGTCCACTGTGTTTTGTTTTTCAAACATACTTTAATGATGTAAAAATCAAAAAATACTTTTAGAGATAATGAGAGAAGTAGTAGCATGATGGGACTTTTTTTATTTTGTGTAATGATATTATTTCATAGATGCAGAGTCTAAATGGGTAAATCAGGTATTCATGATTTTTTTTTGGTATTATTTCTATCAGAACCTATACATTTTATTCAGATCATTCAAGAAATAATAGAGTTTCTAGATTTTTAGCTGCATTATCAGAATAAGTTTCGGCTAATTCCTAGGAAATTAAAATGTTTCTAATGTTTACCTAGAGCTGCTGTGCTAATATGTGTTGTAATATAAAGGAAGACGTTCACACGAAATAAATCTTCCAGTGGCAACCTCAAAGATTAAGACATACTTCTTAAGGATAAGATATGCCACATTGAGGACTGGGGATTTAGCTCAGGGGTTAGAGTACCTGCCTTGTACGTGCAAGGCCTTGAGTTTGATCCCTGGTACCCAAAAAACCCCAACAACAATAACAACAATAACAACAACAACAACAACACAAAGGAAGATACACTGCACCTATTTTGAAGTCTTTTTTTTTCAGTATCCCTGCTATAAAACATTTTTGTTGATGGCTGACATATTCTAAATGTGAAAGGGTAAGTTGATTGCTTTATTTTCTCCTTCCTCCCTCCTTTCATGTATATTCCATTTCTTCCTTCTTCCCTCTTTTAATCTATTTTTTCTTCTTCTCTTCTCCCTCTCACGTCTATTCTTTCTTCCACTTTTGTTCTCTTTACTTCTCATTCAAATTGTACATCACGTGGGAATTCAAGCCTCTGTAACTGGATCAGGTAACTAGTTTCCAGAGGAAAGATAATTTGAATTATCTTTGTATTATTTCCCAAAATATTAATTTCCCATAATCCTAAAGATGATGATATTCTCACAAATCACTATCTGGGAACTTGAAAAATGTATGCTTTGAAAAATGTCAGATGATTTTGCTCTTATCTCCTACATGTTCCACCTTGCTAAGTGGGTACCAAACCTTTGGGACATTGCAAATTACGCTCCACCTATGTGATGAACATAATTACACATAAGCATAGGTAAATTTGAAGGATTTCAAAACATTTCAGGGTGTTATTATAATTGCTATTTCTCAAAAGAAGATTTGAAGGGTGGATAGAATACATAAAAATCTCTTTCTAATTGAATGTACAAGAGTGAATATTCACTTTGTTTAATAAATAGGAATTCCACTTTCTCACCCTGATGAGATTTTATGTGCATAAACAAAATTGG
Source organism: Hystrix cristata (assembly GCA_004026905.1). Lineage (NCBI taxonomy): Eukaryota > Metazoa > Chordata > Mammalia > Rodentia > Hystricidae > Hystrix > Hystrix cristata. The sequence goes on along the minus strand of PVJO010011479.1, from coordinate 33,346 downwards.
ATCATTATGCTCCAAAGTTTGCCTTGTATATTGGTGGTAAAACTGGGTAAGTTACAGGCCTTGTACTTGTGATTCCCAGTAAACAATGTATTTCAACCTTCTTTTAAATTTCCTAATATCTCAGTATTTATAATTTTCAAAATAAATTAATAAATTGATACAAAGTCTAGTCTATTATTATCTAATGAGATTGGCTAGGGGGAGTTAGCATTCCAAAGTTAGATTACCTCTGCATCAATTAAAAAAATATACTTTATTACTTAAAATCTAAAGGCATATCCTGGCTGTTCCATACCTTTTTTGAAAAAGCTGATGCTATGCTAATCTCTTTTCTAGGCATTAATCCAGTGCTCAGTATTAACAATGTATGAAGGACAGGGAACAAGTAGTTAGGGCATTTAGAAGTTAATCAGGAAGGACTCTAATTAATGTTTACAAAAACTATAAAGCTTAAAGAATAAAAATATTAGTTTTAAGGTGATCATGTTTTTATTTTGGATTTCTGGAAATAGAGTCTCACTATGTATCCCAGGCTGGCCTTGAACTTGTGGCAATCCTCCTGCCTCAGCTTCTCAAGTGCCGGGATTACTGGTGTGTGCCACGAAACCTAGTTATTAAGGTGATAATGTTTCCATGACTGGAAGATAAGTGCACAATAACAACTTTCTACTTTCAAGTAACGCCAGAAATTTAGTATCTAAGAATATAATACTGTAGAAAATTGAGTCTAGATAACTATAAATCCCACTGAAGATGATCATTTTTATTGATACTATTATGAGGAAGATTGCATTTTAGCATGAAAGGCATAGTTTTCTGGAAGTTGCATGTTTGGAGCTTTACAGGATGGCCGTGAGTGTGATTTTTAAACATACCTCACTTAGAAGGCTTCTACATCAACAGAAGTATCAGGAGGTGGGAGGTCACACTTGTCTCAATGTCACAGAAGGTCCTCTTTTTCTCCCCTGACTTTATGCCGTACTTACAAGAAAACGCATCCATGACACCATTCTTCAACTTTATTCCAAATTTTTGTCTTCAGGGAACTGGTCTTTCACTATACTGTTGTCATAATTCACTTTCTACTCTATTAAAGGGAGATACGGGCCTTCATTTTTGAATAAATCTTCAAGTAATGTTTAAGTTTTTATAGACATTGAAGGAAATATTGTATTTAGAATGAAACAGTATCTTCAGATCATATGAAAATCATCATTTTCAATCTCAGGGAAAAAATATGTAAAACACGCTGGTAAACCACTTAATTACAGTGAAGAGATGCAAAGAGAACCCTAGAAACCTTTGGGACACACGGAGCACATGAATGAACTGTGTTTTATGCTGAATAAGAGAAGAAATTACTTTCAAATAGTTTTTTACCTATTCCATAGAAGAAAAATGAAAATAATTGTGTAGAACCTCTAATGATATAGTTTAGGCCATTGTGAAAAAGATTTGTACACACAAATTGTTGTTTGTAATAATTTTCTAATAAAGTTGTAAAATTTGAATGAATTCCCCAAAGGGGCAATATAGAAAAGGTGGCAAACATGTCTCTAGTGCAGCTGTTCTATAAATTATGCGTAAATAAGTGGAACGAGACATTCAATGTCCTTCTAGTGTCTTAAATTCTTGAGTTATGATGATTGCATTGATAAATTCATTTATTTTTATTCATAAACATTTACTTTTGTTTTTTAAGTGAGAGTGCCTCATTTTTTCCATCAATCTCATCCAATTTGCATTTTAATACTAGAAAATATTTCCCAGTTTTCCTACATTTGACCACATCCTCTTTGCAGATCATATTAATACAGTTTTTAGTTCCTAGATTCTTGCTAGACTCTAGGTTCAAGTAAGTACTGACAAGAAGACCAGGATTTATCATGAGAAAGGAACATGCAACTTTCTTCCTAAAACCGAGAAGTGACTTTTCAGATAACTTGTTTGCTGAGTCGAATGCAGTGGTCCTCTTTGTATTTTAACAAACTGCTTATTTTAAAACAAAAATACTAGCAAATCTAAAGGGATGTTAAAATGGAGAGCAGTCTGCTTACTATAAATTCCATTTGGTTTCAGTCTCAGGGATCAACTCTTTTATATAAAAGAAAAATCTAACATGTAGCTAAACACATTTAAAAGATTGGAAGCATTACACTAACACAGATATTGCTTCTACTGTAGACAAAAATTGACTAATATGAAGTCATTAAAAATCACATGAAAAATTGTTTTCTGCTACTGCCATTCGTTGTGGTATTTGAACAGTTTTAAAATCTAACACAAGTCTACGTCTATCTTTTGCACTGTGTAACAAATAATTTGAAGTATACAAAGGATTATGTGCTAAATCTAAATATAATGTGTTAGAAATTATATGTAGTTTTCTTGTAGTTTGTCACATTGACATTGATGGAGTTAACTGCTCTAGAATTGTATTTAGCGCATTAATAAATGGTGAATGCCAATCTCATAAAAACAGGAAAACACTGAGTCATTAATTGAATTCATATTTTAAATGAAAGGAGAAGGGATGGATACTAGTGTTTTAAAACTCATCAGCCTAAATAATTGTCCAACTCTAAAATGATAATTTTTCAATGTAATAAATTTGTGCATGTAATAGAAAGCAAATTACAAAAATATAAGATTAAACAAATAAAATGAATCAAAAGTCACATTTGTCCCCAACTCAGAGATTTCAGTCTATTTGGGATCAACTAATTGTAAGTGGTTAGAGAGAAAAGGAGAAGGTAGCAATGTGGAAAGGCTGACCCAACAGTACTAAGTTACAATTAGACCAGAGTAGGAAGTTCCATTGTGCTATTGTGTGGTGAGCCAACTACAGATAACAATCACATACCGTATATTAGAAAGCTAGAAGAAAGGATTTTGAAATTTTTTAGTCATGATAAAACTACTTGAGAAAATTGATATGTTTAACCTCATTTAAATACTAAATAAATACATGTTGAAATACGACACTATCCTATGGTTATATATGTACAGTTTTTATGTTTTTTATATCAGTTAAACCTAATATGATTAAAAATAAATGAGTTTTTTTAAGTTATTATTACTGTAGCTGTTTCTTTGGTTTTAAGATTTTTGTTGGAAAAAAATAGCCAAGAATATAAAACAAAGGACATTATTCAAATGAGAAAATGTGGTGGGGAAATAAAGTCATAAAGTTGCTTAGGCTCTAAAATAACTAAGAGCACCACGAGCTCTTCTTTGTGACGTCCTTTCGGCTCTTCTTTGCATTCGTTCTTTCCCGAGACCTTCATTTCCTAGGCCAGGGGCCAGGCGACAGACAGGGCACAGCAGGAAGGAATCCAAAGTGAGCTCGTAGCAAAAGATACAGCCAACCAGAGCCCGGCCCATAGCAAAGTGTCCAGGTAAGTATTTGTTAAAGGAAACGGACACATGAATATCTAAATATGTGAGGAGTTCCGTGCATATTCCTTGTTATAAGTTCAGGTTTACCTCCCTACTGGCTGAGGTATGTCCAAACACAAGCAGTTGAGTTATTGATTGAGGCGATTGGATTTAGTATCAGTAATTCTGGAGAAAACACCAAAATGAAGTCATCCACTTACAAACATCATCGGTTACAGGCGCATAACCAAGAGGATGCTGGGTTCCTCAGGGGAAGCGCAGCGCAAGAAGCCGAAGTCTTAAAATGGGTCCTGCGAACCAGAAGTCAAGGAAGAGACCGGAAGATAAATCATTCTCTGCAAAGATATCCGGTGACAATTAACGTCAGTCTCAATGTGCAATTCCAGGACAGCTTACTCACAGGAAGTTACTCGTAGAAAATCAGAGCCGTGGGACGAGCTGAAGAGAGAGAAACCTGGGGAACGATTGAGAGGAAATTTTAATAGGAGTATTAGAAACAACCCTCTCTGGAATTGTGACAGCGTGATCTCAGTGTCTCTAAGGAATGGAAGGAAGATGAAAAGATAACAGTTATCAAGTTTAAACATGAATAATTTGTTCTGATTTCTGTGAAATTAGAGTTTTAGAATAAATAGATCATACAGTGTAGCAGCGTAGATCTGCTTATAGCTAAGACTGTGGCCGTGGTGTACCAGCAGAGCCGACGAGGACGGCAGGGAGCGAGGCGTCTGTGGAGGCACAAAGTCAGAGAACGCGAACAGAGAGACTTATCTCCAGGGACTGCAGCCTCCAGGCAAGCACCAGAATCGAGCATTCAGCTGCGCCGTGTTGTGAAAGGAAAGACTTTCCCAGACTCATATAACAGCAACCGAATTAAAGTTGTGTGGTGTTAATTATAACTATTAATAAAACTCTGTTCCAAAAGTTCCTATTCCTTATTTTAGATATTCCCAAGAGAGCAGGGGAAAGGAGCTGCGTTGATGAAACTAATTACCTGGTAAAAATCATTTTAAAAATTGTCCTGAAAATGGTGCTTCATTAATATGAATCGATAATGCAATTTGACTGCTAAAAAGGCTAATGCAATCTCAGCTTCATTAATTGAACCAGAACATCAAATCATAGGAAACAGTAGTTCTACTGTACAAGAGTTTATTGAAAATTAGTTTTAAATATGTGTATCTCGAGGATTCATACTTTGGGTGAAAAGAACCATAGTGGGCTGGATCAGAAAAGAAGGCTTAAAAATCATGTAATGAGTAAAGCGGTTTTTCATGGTGATTGTTTGGAGATACTTCACCTGGTTTTTCCTGGAATGCTGCTTTTTTCCCAGATTCTCTTGTACTGGCTCTTTCTTTATCATTCCATTCTCAGCTCAAATATTACCTTCTGGTGATGAATATTTTGACCATTTACAGTATTGGATGTTTCTTCCTCCCAGGACAACATCTTCCCATCACTCGGGTTATTTATCTTCACAAGAATACACGCTATTTTATATTTATACATTCTCATATTCTGTATTTGGACACAATGTTTTTCAGTGAGAGCAGAACTTTTTCTTTCCCAACTATTCCCATATTTAGAGACAAGCCCTGAAGCTAGCACGTAGCAAGCCATTAACGAATGAAAAATATTTTAAAAGAATAATGCTGCTTGGAATGGAGTAGTTTAAGGTAAGTGTAATAACTTGAATGAAATAATCCATTGTTTCAGAACACAGAGTGAGAGAAATAATTTGATTTGGAGGAAGAACATAGTTCATTTCAGTTCAAGAAACAGTTTCTATATATAACTGAACGATTGATAGAATTATCTTACATGGAAGGAGATATGCAAAAAATTTCAAGTAAAAATGTTTGCATGTCTGTTAATTAAACTGCTATTTGTCTAGCTAATCTTCATACACCCTCCAAATTCTCAGAAGTTATTGTAATATGACCCGTAAGTTATTATACATTTTATTTCAAGAAGAAATTATTAAAATATTATTTATCAGGGTAATATGGTATGTTTACCAATATGTTTCCTAGTCATTCCACATAAGCTCTTTTTAGAGTAGAGTATTCTAAATGACATTAAGAATACGTCAATAGTTTTTCATGTAACAGTGGAATAAGCAATAAAATCAAACCAAGCTCTTAATCTAAAACCAGTTATATTATTAGCAAAACTCATGACATGCCTGGCTGTACTTCATGGTCCCACACTAAGTTTTTACTTTTAAAATTTGTAATATATGATAGTGTTCTATAGGAATTCAACTTATTTTTAATTCCTTTTATATTTTTCTTACCATTACCTCATGAATACTGTTATAGATGTCGTACCTGCTCTATTAAATATAAACAATGAAGAGGCAATTTTTCTAATTATTTCAGATGTTCTTATTTGAAAGCCACACTATACTTTTATTAGTCCAGAATATTTCTATTGGAAATAAGAGAAAATTACTTCAGATATTTTAAACATGAAAAGGAGAATTTATTGGCTCATGCACATAAAAAAGCCTGAAACAGATCTGGTTTTATATGAGCTGTATTCAGAGACTCACTGATTTTCTCTGTGTCACCCAATTTGACATTGTCTTTGTTGACTTCAGTCTAATGCAAAAATCTCCCCCAAATCATGAAATTATGCCTCTCCTTGCCTAAGCACCCAGGTAGAAGTATAACTTTCCAAAAATTATAGCCACTGATGGTCATTGACTTACATTGGTCCGCATCTTGTTGGATACCAGTTAGTGGAAAGACTTAAGTGTGAGATTCTCTGTTTGTGTCCAAACTGATGCCATGGACTGACGTGATAGTAAGGACATTGCTGTCAACAGGGAATAAATGACTGTCCTCTGTTGCTAGAAGAAGGAGAAATGTTGTCTTCCCAGTAAGACTATAGTCATCTGCTATAGGACCTTATCTTCCTGCATTTGCAAGTTGGTGAATAATTCAGAGAGGTTTCCTTACAGCTTCACAGCCATTAATTACAAAATTCTGCTCTCCATCCTTCTCATTTTAATTTTTCATTGCAAATTAGTTCCTCTTTTCATCATTTCCTACCCAATCTTCCTTCCCTGATGTATCAGCTCATTATTATTGCTTATTTGTGGTTCCATTATATATTTTTTTATGTATGGTGATCATAATGACATAGATATATACAAGTGGAGGAATTTTCTGTTGAATTTCTAATACCTTTCTGGGAAAATATTTCACTAGATTTCAAAAGCCAGAGCTAAATTTGAGTTTGATTATCTTAAAGCATGGTCTAAAATATGCCTCAGGTTTTTTTATATTACTATGTAGATCTCAGCACTCAGTTTATTTATGCAAGTGTTCATTTTACTCTATTTTATATGAGAGTTACTCCAGTTTAAAGTATTTTAATATATATCCTAAATACACACACTCTCTAAAGATAGATATTCCCTTATTTCATCTATCTATAGCTAGACAATAGCTAGTCTCTGTGATGTCACATTGAAAAATTTTTAGGTTATAAGGACAACATGTACTTAAAGTTCTGAGAAATATCATGTATCTTTAATATATATGCATTAAAGTAGTATGTAAAATATTCCACAGAAAATTTATCTTCAAGTGTCTTTTACATATAAAATTTCTTAGCCAATCTCTGTATAAACAAAGAAAAAATGTGAAATAAAAAAGAAAAGTAAAAGAAAAACACACACTTCCACCTCCAAAGCTTTGCCAATCTCTTTCCATCCCGAGTTGCTCACCACACAGTCTCTTCCTCTCTGTCTGCACATGCTTTGTCCTGAATCTTCACACACCTGTCACAACCTGGTGGCATCCAGCCATTATTTTTCTCTGGTACTCCGATGTTCATTCTGTTTATGATAATCAAGAATTCGTTACTTGTTTTATCATAAGATTTCAGAACATTCTAGGTCACTCATAAACTTGAGGTTTCATAATATGTTATTCTTTTTCCCAAAATGCACGAAGTTGTCAAGGTTGCTAATGAAGAGCAGCCATCAGTAAAGAGCCTCCTTCAACACACCCACCACGTGGCCCCGAGGACATGTCCTGTTTCCAAGGAGCATGACATCGGAGCAGAGTGTCTAGGTGCAGACTGTGAAAGTATAAAAATATTGCTCCCTCAGGCACTTCAATTGCCTTCTCAGTAACTGAGAATGATATCAATTCATGTACCGCATAACACTGTCACGAGTGAATGTTACGTGACACATTGAACCTTTAATCGTGCAACGTTTTAGTCTTTCGTATCTAAAATCAGCAACATCTGAGCTATTACTCTCTTGCCAACAGCCATAGCAAAGTGTTTCTTAGGCTTGGGTACACATTATTTAATAGTCCTTCATTATTTTCTTTTGAAATTATTAACACGATTTTACATTAAACATTTTAAACATCGGCTTTTCTATAACAAGTTTTTCTCAGTGGCACTTAGCCACAGGCATTGTGGTGCTGTTAGATTTAAGGTTTGGTGCTATATTTTCCTGATTTCACCTCGACCACCTCTCCAGTGTGAGGATCACTATTGGGAGCTTTTAGGCTATTGCAATACCGGCTGCGAGGAAGGACCAGTTTGGTTCCCAGTTCTTCAGTGGCATCTTTAAAGTCCTACAATATATTGAAAGCATACTGGCAACTTGCAAACCATGATGGTTTGGCCATTTTGGCCCTCTGTTGTACCCCCAAAGCACATGTTACTTATGTCTTCTCTATTACTTATATTTTACATCAATTATTTATGAGGCATTACCTCATTTCCAGTCTGTTTGCTTTGATTATTTTTCTCATCTTTTCATTCTTTCATCATTCTTCTCTCTTATCCCTCAATGCAAACACATACATACACACAAGATCTGTTATAGTAAAGGAGTTGTTGATTATTTTGTGATTGATAACATATAATATTAACTACAACTTGATAAAGAACCTTCAGTTTGGCAGCGAAAAATCTTAACTCATTGCTTATGAAGACAAATAACACTTCTATTACCATTTTTGCCATTTCTAAATATCATCCATATTTTTAAAGTCATCAAGATTTATGGAGCCTGCTTCCTCATTTTGATTAAAGGACAACAAATAAAAATATACATTTATTAAACAACTCCAAAACAAGTGTGGAGTTAGATAATGAAGTGGAGAGAAAAGCAGCTGGGCGGGGTTGAGTCACTGGGACACACTGATCTGTAAAATAGCGAATAAACTGAGGTGGAGGACAAAGGTGACTCGATGTATTACTGAATGAATCTGGGTTATGCTTACTACAGAAGTCCAATCTCAATCTTTATTTGCATTCTCAGGCTGCCCCTCAAAGGGTAAGTTGAGATACAGACTTCTGAGTCTTGCAGACAGAACAGCAGTCTTTATGGAAGAATTCAGGGCACAATAGTGTGAATGAAACACTAATGAAATTTATACATTCCTTATAATATACTTCTATGATCCTTGTGCATTTTATATATTTTTCATTTTATACAAGTTGTAATTGATGAGATTTCTGGATTTCTTCTGTTATTTGCATTAGCTACCAGTTTGGGTTTTATAGCACATCAACACAGTATGGCTTGCTCCTTTAGGTCCTATTGAGATAAAACCTGGGCAACTTGAAATTATTTATCCTTTAGTATTATTGACTAGCTGAGGTAATACCTACATAATACTAATTCAACTTATTTATACAATGATTAGGAATTTGGGAAGATATTTCCATATTTTATAAAATTTTATTACTGTCAGTATGAAAATATAGAAGATCATACAAATTATTATATGCTACTCTGTCAAAGGTCAATCTGTATACCTATTTGGACTCTCTTTTTTGGACATTTTTCTGGAGTAAAAATCATTAAATGCTTTTTAAAAATAATATACTGGTTTGCCTTTTCTTCCTTATTCCTTTCCTTCCTTCCATCTTTTTTCCTCATAGATTAAACCCAGGGTTGGCACTTTTAACATTTAGTAGTTCATAATGAATGCTTGCCAACATCAACATTATAGAAACAATGTCATAAAGTTAATACTATTATTGAAATCAGACTGTATTTGATATTCAGGTGAGAACTTGTCCCTCCCTCTCCTTAGGATGACTGTATTCCAAAATGAGGCAGAGTAACTATTATAATCTATAATAGAGTTGGCATATTTTTTAGATTATCAAGAAAGTTGGAGCAACTGAAGTATCCCTTTGAGACTGGAGTAAAAGTTTTTCTCATGGTAATGTAATAAGAAGCAGTTTATTATTTAGTTATGCCTACAATTTTTATTGTCAGTTTTGGGTTTACTAATTTTTTTCACCATATTTAGGATTTAAACTAAATTTATTGTTTAACTGATACCTAAAGCAACATTGATATACTGCAATTTCCTATTGTGATTGAGCAAAGAAATTTGTAATATATTCACATCTGAATAAAGTGTGTGGCTGGTTAGTTGTTCTAATTACAAAATTAAATGGATTAACTGCATTTTGAAACTTATCAGAATAAAGGATGTATAAGCATTCATTTCATAGTTGATGAGAGCCATTTGAGCTAGTTTAAAGGCATTTTGCCTAAGAGACAGTAGAGGAAAATTAATAAAGAGATTTTCAAAGTGAAAGACTTACAAAATCATGGCTAATGGGGGAATTATAGATGACTATGTAGGAAAGAACAAATGACTTACATTACTAGAACCTGCTTGAAGAAAGGGTTAGACCCAAAGATCTGCAAAGCATAAAGAAACTTAGTCCACAAATAATATCCCTAAGAATGGTCAAGAAGCAAAATTCTTGCCCTTTACCTCTTTCACATCTATCTTCCTGCACCTTTTAACCCTGCAGCAGACTGTGGGAGCCAAGCGTTGAATGAAAAGGAATAAAAATCTAGGCTGACAATTGAAAATAGAAACCATGAATTCAGGTCTTTCCTCCTGCAAATGACCCTTCTGGAAGGCTGCTTCTTTTGGAAGGGACAAGATATAATTCTGAATGAACTTCAGTGGGACCTTCTTCTCTGGATGAAAACTGAGGGCAACCAAATGAAGAACTTGTCAAAATTTTCTTCTAGGACAGGAATATCTTATGCTTACAGAGCATGTGAGTTGAGAATGAAGGGAATAAATGTATTATTTTATTACATCCTAAAAGCTCCACTTGCCAGATAAATATTTCTATAAATAACTTCAATGTACAACACATTAACCAATGTATCTTTTAATTCTTACCTCAGTGGAAATTCTGACTGATCAAACATTGAACAGGAAATTTTTAACCATTTTATAGAAAGAAAATATTTATTCTACAGAATGAAACTCTGTAGATCTTACTTTAGATCAAAATTAATTGAAATATCCATGAGCTACAAGATTGGATTGATTAGTGTACAAATGGAATTATCAGTGATAGTTATTTTGTGTATCTCAGTATCTACCGATGCCTGAGATTAGCTATTTTGTTTTTCTTTTTTGGGGGGAGATGGTGCTGGGGATCAAACTCAAGGCCTTATGCTTGTTAAGTAAGCGCTGTGCCACTGAGCTAAATTCCCAACCCCCGTTTTTCTATTAATACTAAAATGATTGTGGGAAAAAAATCACTAATGATTTCATGAATAAGAATGAATATAGATAAATGAATGAGTAAAGGAAAAAAAAAGTGCTTGAACTTTGAGAAAGGTACCTGAATAAACTTACTATGTAGTGACTATTTTATTCTTATTAAAGTAAAAATATAATGTGATCTGAATTTCTGTGATTTCAGCTGAAGGAAGCAGTATAGATGAAAGAAGATTTCAAAATTCACTTAAATTCATGGACATTCAAGTTGATTCTCTTCAGAGTATTTAAGGCACCTCATCTCACACTGAACTCTTTTTCTTCTTTTCCAAGAGGACCATGAACATTGCTGCTGCAAAGCAGAAGGAACAGCCCTTCTTTAATCAGCCTCCACGCAGGGTGAGCAGAGAAAGCAGCGCTGCCCAAGGGCCTCCTCTGGAATTCTGAGTAGGTTTCCGCCTTGGGGACTATGGGGTGCTCCTGCCCAGAAGGGGGATGGAGCTTCCACCAGCGCTGGCCCCGGCTTCCTCCTGGACGCTGGCACAGATTGGACTCCAGGGAATGGATGAGTGAAACAGTTTCTAAGGGTCACTAAAAGGAAGTAAGTGAAAAGCGCAGAAGCACAAATACCTCTTCCATTTTCAATCCTTCTTTGAAACTAACTGTTAAAAATAAGTGAGATGAGTAGACAAAGTTTTCTTTAGGTCTAAAAATGAAGGAACGGCATTTTTTAAATGGGAATGTACCAGTCATTTTAGAAATTGGGAATAACATCATTTTGAAAAACAGGAGAGTGTCTGTTAAATACAAACCACTGTAATTTCATACTGTGCTAATATTTACTTATGCCATCATTAAAATAGTTTTATAATAATTGATTTTATCAATACTCCATTTTTCAAGCTTCTGAAAATTGTCCTAAGACCATTTGACTAATTATACATGATGTTTTCAAACTCTGGTAAATACGGTGCTTTTAGTGACCTTTGAAAGTGAGTCGCTATTGATTTTACCTTGACTCTCTACTTTCTACCTGACAGCTTTTGGCTTCTGTCATTTTTAGGTATCTTGAAGTATGTTGTAGGCTGGAGGTTATTTTGAAATAAATACCTGAGTAAAGAAAGTACAACAAACGGTAAGTCAGCAAACACGGAGTTTGGTGGGAACCGGGCCGGTGAGACCAGCGGGCGAGGAGGAGGCGGATGCGCTGATGAGCCGCAGGAGGCCGGCGTGCAGCACTCGGAGCAGGAGCCCACGCAGGCTCGCCTGTTACCTTGAGCCTGGCAGGTTGTGACAGGTTCGGCTTGATCACAAGGACTCAATTTAAATATAAAGGCAGGCGTGTGGGTTCCTCGGAGCTGCAGTGTGGCAGCTGAAGAGGCTGAGCAACAGGGGAAGGAGGTGCTGGGAGTAAAGTGACTGTGGTGGTAAATCACACATGTCAGAGGCACGGTGGCCCTAGACAACACAAGGGACTCGTGTGCCCCCAAAGACCAGCGTCCCTGGTGTCCTCCTGTGGTGCTGACAGTATCGGTTCCCATCAGCATGACGCTAGGATGAGATAGCGAATGGGAAGAGAGAAAGCCAATCAGTTTCAATAAAAGATACTGTTATCGATTTTATTGCCTTAAGTTTATAAACGGAGTAATAGGCAATTTTATCTTTATAAATTATTGTAAAATCTATATTTTCGTTCCCATTGGTGTGCTGAGTGGTTTTCTATAGGAGTGCTTTAACTATAATGGCGGAAGTACACAGTAACTTTTAATTTCTCCCCATTTGTGGTTTCTGGTCAGTTTAAACTCATTCCTATACTCTACGTGGCGCTCACATTGTTAAAAGCTTTGATAACTTCTGCTCACTCTTTCCCATCTCTAGAGAGTGGAATATCTGTCATTTTATCAGATTTGCTTGTGAAATATCTTTCCATTATAGCCTGTTTCTGGGTCCCAGTTTCTAGTCATCTAATTTCCATAAAATTACCAGGGTTATTTTCTTGGGTACACATATTTATAACACTTTGCTGCTTAAAGAAAAACTCTTCAATATGTACACAAGTATATGTTTTGGTTCTTAAAATATATGGTGAAAGTGTATGTTTTGGCATGAATTATGGTGTAAAACTACATAAAAGTGTGAAATTAGAGCATCTACATAATAATCTGATGTTTTCTTTTCAATAAAAACAATGTATTTTATATATTTTGTGTATTTTAGTTTAGAGGAAGGGATTCAGTATGTTCACTCTCTGTCTCTAGGTAATAAACATGCATTTTTTAAAAGTAACGCGATGTCCAGGATCACGTGCCATTCAAGACGTGACACTGTCTCGATGGTGATATGAACAGCACTGAAGATGCTCCTGAGTGTGCCCCAACCTGCTTCCGAAGTTTAACCTTTTTCCGCCTACATTAGAGGACACGCTTTTCCCAGAGGACCTCATGGCACTTCCAGAAATTTTTTAGATATTGTTCCTTCTGCCTGAACTTTTCTCTTTCTTGTCTGACTGATAAATTCCTATTAGCTTTTCAAGATTTTTCACACTTAATATCTGTGCAGATATAATTTCACCAAGAGAATCAACTACTGTGCCCTGAGTAAGGTATTAGAACAACCTGGCAACCTGGAGATTTATATATATATATATTCTATCAATTATAGTCTATCAATTATATACTATTAATTAAATTCCAGTTCATTTTGTTTTCTTGTTTCTCGGTTAAATTATCAGCTTTCTCAGACTGTATCTCCTGTGGAATGTATTTTATTCTTTATTTTAACTGCAATCTTTAGTATAGTACTGAAACCTAGGTAAATCTTTGTCAACATTTATTCCACAAATGTTAAGAAAGAATGTGAGTGAGAAGTAAAAGCTTTAAATTGTTAGGAGATACTGATTTTAGATTTCAGTATCTCCTAAAATATGGTTTGAATTTTAAATATGATTTTTTTTCCTTTTAAATTATGATTACTTCATTTATTATTCCTTTCAGTCATTCCCACATAAAAGTACAGATAACACACATCCTGCTGAGTTTCTGAAAAAAGATTGTAACAGATTCTTTGTAGGGGGAATTTCCTAGGATGGAGAAACTACATAATGCAAACTTGGATCTTGATTACTCAATCTTCTTAGCCTCTAAATATTTGTGTACTCAGAACCTATCTTGTGTTAATGGAAGATAAGCCTGAAAAAAAGGAGAGGATTATCCCTAGTCCTAGAAGTGAATTAAACCTTAAAACATAAGTGATTTTCAAGAGGCATTTATGTTGTCTCATAGTTTTCCTAAATCTGTCCTCAATTGTTATTTTTCTCAGTAGGAATACATGGAATAGATGGAATTGGAGAGTGAGGGGTTGCACTTTTGATTCGCTCAGAACAGTTCTCATTGAGCCCAGCGTAGTTCATGTGGACAGTAAACACTAAACAGCTGACCTGAAATAGTGAATTCAGCAAATGCTAGCTGAACATCTATTATCATCAAGCTTTTTTCTAGGCCTAGAGAATCCCTATTTAATGAAGAAATGCTGTGTGTGCTGGATTCTTTCTCTATAAATACTTAAAGAATGCATAGACTGTGTTAGACAATTTTGCTCTAGACAAAGGAAAACCACTTGTGGTTTCTAATTCCCAGACCTCCAAGGATGGTGTCATGACAGAAGGACATTTAAATACTGTGGACATAAATTGAGAAAACATTTAATTCTATCTAAGGGAAAATGAAATAATATGCGGAAATATCTACTCATAGGTAGGTCAAGTGTTGCACACACATAAATGACGTATGTCATTTACGCCATTCTGCTGGTTTATGATAGTGTTATTTGTTTCAGAAATGCTTCTAATAATGTTGGACATACTGAAATAGAACTTTTAATAACACAATATGCAGTTTTACTTGAACTGTGTTAAAAACAGTGAATATTAATTGTAACTTTTCTTATTTCAGTTTATCTTATTTCAGTATATCATGTTTTATATCACTCTAACCACAACGTGTGGAATTTTTTTCTTTGCATAACAGTTTTGACTCATATGCTTCTCATGCTTTACCTACTCAAAGAAATACAAGACGCACCACGCAGGATATTGAAATGGAAGTCATAGAGATATCAGAAAACTCATCAGAAAGTGAATGAGAAAAAGATGGCAAATATCACCACTCAATGTAGGATTAGTTCATGTGTTTTCATATTATGACAGGTATCAGGAAATTTGGTGCAACTTGGGAGTCTGGCCAAGGTGGGGGAAAATATAATGACAGAAATAGAAAGTTGCTCTGCTATGTTGCAAGCATGCCCTTGGGGACTGTGCCACGAGAGCTTTATATACAATGACTCAGTTAGGGAGGCCATGTCCAGCAAAGGCTTGCCTCCTGTCCAGTGAGCATGTCAGAATCACGCCCTTCGCATTTTTATGTAAGGGTAGAAAAGACCATAAAAAGAAGTAAATTTTGAGCTAGATTTAAAGCAATATTTTTTTCCAATAGGTGGCCAGTGAAGAAGAAAAACTGGCCAGAAGAAACAACCTACATATGTACATCACATTCTGGGTCATTAAGCATGTTACTGGATGATGCTATGAGCAGGAAATCGGACATTTAAAGAAAAGCAGTTGTAATGATTAGTATTGCATTTTGATGTTATTAAAGTATATGAGGTTATTTCTTACACTTTTGTCATGAGGTAGAAAACTTCATTAATGCAATCAAAAGAAAATGAAATGGGAGACCCTATGCGTCGCTATAAATGAGCTTTTTTATAATTCCTAGTTTACTAGAAAAAATCACCAAAAATAAAAATATGAATAAAGCTATAAACAATCGTAGTGTTTTCTGAAATGCACATCATGTTATTGACAATTGAGCACTTAACATCCTTATTCCTATTTAACAATCAACATTGCCGACCTCTACTCCACCTCTCAGTCTACAAGAAACCAACAGAAATAATTTTGAAAACGCAGAACTGCTTCTGCCTCTAGAATAGCTTGCAGAAAAATAAGGCCTAATAAAATGCGAAGAATCATGTACTTCTAGAGCACTTGCCAGGATCCGAGAGAATCCAGGCCGATGTTCTGCAAGCTGTTCTAACCTCAGTGCGTTTGCCAGTTTGCTGGGACGAAGGGCAAGTGTGAGGTCAGGCACTGCTATTACTAAGAAGCTGGAAAGCCAGCAGAGCTTTCAGTCATTTCCTAGATCTGGCGAGAGAAAAATGCAGCTCAGATCTTCAAAGGCAGCCAAAACTTCAGAGGCCAAGATTTAAAATAAAAGGATCATGGAGAACTAAGACTTTGTGATTTTCCCCTCCCAGCATTTATTGAAATCTTAAGCTACATAGGGAAAAATGCAAAGCAGCCAAACAGAATGTGAAAGTATCATACAGTTTTTGACAATCTTTGAGATCAAAGGAATTAAAATTAAGAAATGAATTTGTGGACCTACTAAGGTGAAAGGTCCTTGGTAAACTGTTAACTGGATCGGGGAAATCTGCACCACTCTAGCTGTTCAACAAAAGGAAGATCACACTGAGTCCTCCCTGAAGCAAGATGAAGTTATTTAGACAGTATACTATTGTTAATGCAAATTATCCTGCGACTGATAAAAACAGCCAGCACACCAAAAAACACCACCGAGAAAAGTAAACGATAATAAACGACCCAGGGAGGACCCAAACAATGTGATACGCAGTAAAGCAAGTGGGATTTGAGTTTAAGACAATAGATGATATAATTGAGATTTTTACCAGGGAACTGAAAACAATAAATAGAAGAACACAGTTTTTCCAATTTAAAAATCAGTAACAAAGTAAGAAACAAAAACATGGCTTAACAGCAAATTGGACACAGAAAAATAGCTGTTTGGGGACTAGAAGTGAAGGGTAATATGCGCTAAGTATGAAAAATGAAAAAAAAAGCAGAAAATAAAAGAATAAGGGCATGTGAAGAGAAAGTAAAGAAGCATAGTGTACTAGCAGTTTGAGTTCCAGCAGAGAAGAAACAGAGGGAGCGGAACATGGCTTACTAGTGACCAAGAGTTCTCCAAGACTGATAAAAGACACAAACTCATCACACTCAATGCTACAAAGTAGAAATCAGACAACAGACCAGGGAAGAAGCGCACAGGCCCAATGCCTCACTAAGACTATCGCAGTGCTGTATCTTTAGTAAACCAGGTAGATGTTGCTAAAACTGAATCTTAGAGACGCTGCAGGAGGGGAAGCCTGGTGGGTTTGGTCTTACAAGTGTTCGGGAAGCAGCTAAAGAGGAGGCAGAGATAGTGTCCTCTTGAGAAATTACCCGAAGATGCTGAGAGAGAATCCTGCTTCACCACAGGAGTTGCCTCAGCCCAAAGAGAGAGAAGGGACGGGAAGGGGTAAGCGGATAGAGGGACCTCGGGCCTTCTTCCAGGTCTCTAATTGCAAGTCGGCTCCCCTCAGGCTTCGCTTGGCTTGTATAAATGAAGAAAGTTGGCAGAGATAATTGGTTTCCTATACATTTGTAATATTAGGGTTGTCAGTATTTTTTGTATCTCTTGTCTCTCTACAAAACGTTATGATCGAGACAGGATAGATATGAAAAATATCCACTTCAACTAGAGTAGAACTGATTTTGAGAACGGTTATTTATATATGATGTATGGGATCTTTCTGGGTATAAATTTCAAAAACTTGCCCTCTAATGGAAAGAGATATATTTTAAAAAATGAAGTCCTTGAACTGTGGATATTATGAAGGGATTTTAGCTAACACTTTTAAGAGTAATAGTGGTACTGTAGTTGTCTTTTAAAAAATCATTTTATTTTAGAAATATATAATAAAATATGTTTGAGAATGATAGATTTATATCAAATCAATTCAGGTAATATAACGCGATGCTCTGTAGCTTGTGCTGGGTGATTCCGAAATGGGTGTGTACGGTTGTCAAAATTCCACATGGTGGGAATTCAAAACAGTTGCATTTTAGAGCATGAAAATTATACTTGAATAAGGAAATACACAAATCTAGCTAACTCACCCAAAAAGCCAAATGCAGAAGAGTACAGGAGATTTGTACCCACGCAGTGGAGACCCGAGCTCTTCCGAGGAGAACAGCCGAGTTCCTATCAGGAAAACCAGCCGTAACAAATCTCCTCAGGGAAATCAGCAGCCTCCAATCTTCCCCTCCTATCTCCTTTCATGGGATCGTCCAGCAACAATCCTCAGGTGGGTCTTCTACACCCAGAACCGCGATGACTCAGTTCAGCTGGGCGTTCGGACTGCGGCTGACCGTTAATTAATCCACCATAGATATTGAAAAAAATTGAGTACTTACACTACCACAATCAAAATATGTAAAACTACAGTAATTGACAAAATGTATTTAGTATAAATAAAGTGAAAATTGACCAAAGTAAAATAATAAAAAAAAACTAGAAATAGACTCACAAGTAGAGAGTGATTTCCTATAAGTTTTTCTTCAAATTGTGAAAGAATGATCTTTTCAATAATAGTCATAAGTGAACTGAATATATATATGAGAAAAAATCAGTCATAATTTCTACTTCACAATCTGTTCACAGATTAATTCTACATGGAAAATAGACATAAATGTAAAGTCAGAAAAAGAAATTTTCGGGGGAACATGTAGAAGGGTATCTTCATGACCTTGGAGAAGATAAGTATCAATTACAGAAAAAAGAAAAACAAAAACTAAAATATTCCAGGAGGCTGAAAGCAGGAGGATCGTCAGTTTGATCTCAGCCAGGGCAATTTAGCAATACCTTGTCTCAAGTTAAAATATAAATAAAGGCTCTGGATACAGTTTAGTACCAAGGCCCTGAGGTCAATCCTCAGTAGCAGAAATAAATAAATAAATAGATGAAGAGAAACACTTTAAAATACAAATTTTTATTTTTGAAAAGACACAGTTGAGATAAATAGGTATTATATAGATTGTAAGACTATGTTTGCAGTATGCACATTTGATAGAAGTTTCTGCAGCAATATACAAGAATAAATTAAAATAATGGACAATTTCATGAAAGACTAGGAAACAGATTTAAATGAACATTAAAAGAGGAACTATTCAAATGGCCAGTCAACCTACAAAAAGACTGTTCAACCTCATTAAGCAGAGAAAAATACAAATCAAAATGCAATATAATCATTACACAACTTCCAGGACGTTAAATCAAAACTAAGTATGGAGAATAAGGAAACTTTTCATATATAGCAGATGTGTGTATAAAATAGTAACAGTGTGTTGGAAAATTGTTTGGTGAAGCCTACTAGAGCAGAAACCATATTTATTTTTTGACTAAGAAATTTCACTCCTTGGTATGTACTCAACAGATAAACATACACATATTGAACAAAACGTGTACAGAAATATTCATAGCTGCATTATGGGTTAGTAGCAAATAGTGAGAAACAGCAAATGACCATGGACAGCAGGATGGAAAATGGATAAAAGTTGAGTTCTAGTTGAAAAACTTAAAATTATATAGTGATAACCATACACAAGTTACTGCTATACAGAACAATAAGGCTAAAGATCAAATATATAATATTGTGTAAAAGAACCAAGAGATTAAAGGAAATGTCTCATTTTTATTTTGTTTGCTTACAATGTATCCATATAAAATTTAAGGCTTTCAGTATGCATACTTAGGCTCAAACACAATATGCTACATAGCAGAAAAACACACAGTGAAATGAGAAAAACATACAAAATAAAATAAAGTGTGGAGGAGAATATTTGTAAAAATTTTTTCATGCACTCCAATCTCAGTGTAAGGTGGAGCTATTTATTGTAAGATAATAGTTCTATAAAATTCGATAGATTTTTAGGGCATTTCATAATACAATAAATTAAGTTTCCAGTCTTAAAGATGGAACGGTGTTATAAAAAAATATTTAATCTTTGTGGCATCCTTTAAGAAGGAAGAAAATTGTACTACACCTGTATCTCCATTTGTATACATACTTATATGCATACATATGTACATAAATATTAAAAATTCTATAAAATGATCAAATGAAAATTCTGTTGCTTAAAGCCCTAGATGATAAATGTACATTAATTGTCTTTACCATAATTAGTTATGGTGACATTATGGAGAAAGTTATTAGAAAATTTAAGATTTTCATGTTTTTCTCATTGTATATTATACATTATATGCTCCCAATAAACACACACAGTCACAACATGTGTGCACACACATGGCCCCAAATTTTAGTAAACACCTCTGAGGAACTAGGCACTGTATTTGACACAATTTAAATCAAATATGAATAGCCAGATTTTCTTGGAATATATCTAATAGGCAGTGAGTGAATTAACTACAGAAAATCAATACAAATTTTGGCATCAAGTATTGTAAATGCAGGAGAAGCCAACCCCCGAAGATCAATGCCGGGTAGACAGGGTGTAGGAAATGCCAAGGTAACAGGTGAAGGTGTGAAATCTGCTCTCTGGTGCTGTGTTTTCAAACTGAAGACTATCGGAAGCCAAACAGCAACATTGTTTAGTGGAAGAGAGACTGCTTCAGCCACGCCAGAGCTTGCCTATTCAGAGGTTGTGGCGGAGGACATTTGCTACCAGAGGAGATCGGGAAATCTGACCAAAAGCAGACACAGAGTCTTAAAGGTAGTTTGTAAATGGTGAGACACTTAAGGTTTATCGCTCTTGCTCAAGTTACTGGCACACCTTGTGCAGAGTAGAGTACTACCGGATGCGTGATTACCTCTCGCCTCCAGCAGTTGTGCCAAGACGAGGCTGAGGGAACAGAGGCTTCCGTGAAAAGAAGTTTGTAGGAGTTCGTGTGAGCAATGACGGAGGCCCAAATGATGGCACGGCAAGAGACACAGACTTGAGAGGATCTGCTGATGGACGTGGCTTGGTGAGGTGGTAGAAGGGGCAATGTGAAATGGAAAGTAATTCAGAATGCTTTGAAGGCATGTTATGTTTAAATACAAGAGAAATGTTCAAGAATGAGGAAGTAGCCACAATGGATATTTTGCTCAATGGGCACATAAATCAAAACTAAAAATTGTCACTGTATTTGGATAAGGTATTTGAAAAATGAATTTTCGGTGTTGCTTGTGGGAAAGCCAGATGTGAATGAATTTCATTTCCACCGTATTCCAGAACCGGCAAATGCAAGAGCAGAAATCCGAAGGAACTTTTCCGTTAAAACAAATCAAATACTGAAAATCAAATCAAATATTGAAAAAAGAGTTAAAAATACTTATTTTTAAAAATTAATATTATTTTAATGCATTCTGAGTAAGTAAAATTAATAAATGCATTCTGATTGAAAATGAAATTAAAGCAAGAACCTTGAAAACTTAGTGAGCACTAGAGCTAGTTTTCATCCAGAGGGTTTTCTGCCAAACCTTGGGAACTTGAAGAGCTGCTTAATAAATAAATATACATATATATCATGAAGGAGTGAAGACAAAGCTTAGAGCATGCTTAAAGCAGAAGTGGGTTAGAGAACCCACATAAAGCAGAACCCTAAATAGCTTAGTGAAAATTAAACCCCATTACATAGAAAGTGACTCACTGAAACACACACTTCGAACTTGGCAATGAGTGGTGCAAAAAATTCCTTTTATACATTCATAATTACAAGATGGCTTTTATATGTGGGAAAAAGCTATGCTGGTAATACAATGCAAAATTCTCAAAATAGTGAATATCCTTTAACATATTACGAAGTAAAGGGTGAAGATCATATTACCGTGGTAAATGTTGAAAAGGTGTAATAAAATTCAACATTCTTTCTTCATAAAATTTTTAACAATGTGTAAAATGTGTAGGGAGCAAATTATAAAACTTGATCATTGCATATTAAAGAAAACTTGAAAATGGCAGAGATAGAACTGTTTCAAGGTTTGGGGTATTCAACACAGTGGGATAAATTTAAGCTGATAAAAGACTAAATGTAATTTTAGTGAAATTCTCAAAACATTTTGTTTTACTTAATTTTATATTTTACATTTATTTTAGCAATCTGATTTTCAAACTTCTGTCAAATATCAAATGGCCGAATAGAGCCAAAGGAATTCCGGAAATACAACAATGGGGAAAGACTGGTGCTTCCAGAGAGTAAGAGTGGCTGTAAGTTACAGTGCTTAATAGAGGAAGGTTTGGCAGAGTAAGAGACACATAACAAAAGGGACAGAAGAGTGAATTTAGGTAATACACCCAGAGCACAAAAATCGAGACATTTCACTTGAAATTGAACAAAGTGGCAGAATAATGTGGAAGAACAGATTGTTCAACAATTCTCAATGTGACAGTTGTACCAATCGCCAACAACATAGTAATGATGATTGGTTTGCAGTAAAAGAAATTTAAGAAATTAATATTTGCTTTGCATTTCAAAAATAAAGAGGCCAGGGATTTAGCTCAGTGGTTAGAGTGCTTGCCTAACAAGTGCAAGGCCCTGAGTTCAATCCCCAGCACCAAAAAAAAAAAAAAAAAAAAAAAAAAAAAAGTAAAAATAAAGCAAGATAGAAAATATCTTTAAAATGGTGAGTAAAATATAGAAAATGGAGATGAATAAATATCTCTTAAATATTGACCATGAAGAAAATTAGAGAATTTCAACACTAGCTTGAAGTACGCAAAAACAAAAGTTTCATATATACAGATATAGCTATAGATATAGACATAGATATACATATAGAGCATCTTTATAAGCTGATAGGAATGATCCAGTAAAGAACGAACTTTTGATAATGGGCGATCAGTTTGTAGAAGCTTGTCTTAGGCAGCTCTTGATCATTCAAAGTGTGACATAGATGACTTAAGTTAAAGTGTAGATACTGTTCTGTAAACATAAGCTAAAAAAGTACTCGGTTATTTTCCAAGCCTGCTATGTTGCAGAAAGAATAGAAATCAGCAGGAAGAAAAAAAAAATCCTAGAATATTTTTGTGAATCTTTGGCATGGAAAATGTAAAGTGATACTAAGTATAAAATACACAGGCATCAAGCATCGCTATTGTAGTAGCAAAGAAGGTATTGTGACAGGGTCGTGCTTTCTTTTATCTCCATGAGGAAATTATTCTTTCTTGAAAGAAGTACAAGGGTTATTATTCTGAGTTTCTTGTTCAGAGAAAGTGTTGTGAGTTTGCTGAACTACTGAGAGTTTGTATATGCAGGCAGGATGGAAGTAAGATGGAAGTTAAAACTATTCTAGCAGTTCCTAAATATTGATTTAGCCAAGGATAAATTTTTGTGCTTTTTAGCCAACAGTAAGATTCTGATTATAATTACAGAAGCAAAATTAGAAAAAAAATTAACGTAAATGTAACTTTTGTTAATTAGTGAAAGGAAAGAATAATGTTTGGTAAGTGTTAGGTGCCAGCGCTCACTGAAATCTGGTCATTCTGAGTCTTAGACTGTATGATATGGGAATGTGCATCCTTCTCCCCCTCGAATTACAAACCTGGCTGCTTCGGCTCTGATGGAAGCCAGCGATCCATTTTCTAGCAGGATTCCTCTCTTGCTGCAGTGACTGCCAAAGCGTATGTTGCTCTGCATGTGCGTAAATCATGTAAAAGTAAATCTTCACTGAGTTAATCCAATGAAGACTTTGAGCTGTTGTCATTATAGCGTAACCTACAGGGTCCTGAATGAATTAAGGAACTAAAGTAGAAAGCTGAGCAGGAAAACCAAACTCCAAAAATAAATGAAAATAGGTAGAAGAGAATCCATAGCTTCAAACTGTTCTGGAGTGTTTGGAAGAAAGGGGTTTCATATGTAAGAAACTGTAGGAAATACTGTATTATGGCATATCTATTTCTAGTGGGAGTTGGATTATGTAAAAAAGTCACTTTTCTGCTATTAATAACTTCCATTTTTTTCTCCTTTTATTTCCCACTACTTAAAGTCTTTTGTCGCTCTGGTATCAGCAAACCTGGATGGAGTCAAGGATTTGAACCATAAAATTAGGAAATAGATTATGACTAGAAAGAAATTTCACTATGCATATTATTTAGAGGAAAAGAAAGGAATTTTCCAGCATTTTATTAATGATTTGGGATGGTGCTACTTTATACATTTTATAGTGTCTGAGGAAATCAATTAAATATTAAAAGCTCAGACTGATTATTATTTTAAGAAAATACAGCACATCGGTGGCTTTTGTGTTTATTTGTTGTTTACACTTTTGTTTTAGGCACTCGCGTCTTTTTTACCCAATTTCATAATGGGAAAGGACTATTTGTTAGTGAATTTAGGCATCTCTTTTAAAAAGTCTCTTGTACTTCCTTTTCTATGTGAATCCTCTTTGATTTTCAATATTAAAACATACAATGATACTGTTTTTATTCCAAAAATCAAATTGCAGAAAACAAAGCACTGGCTAAAACAAATACTATCATACAAAACCCAACAAGGAAATAAAGCTCTGAAATTCAGGTTACAACTTTGTCCTTACTTTGACTTCCTTGTAGAAATTTATTGAAGAAGGTTTTTAAACTTCATGAAACAAGGCTCATTCCAGTTAAACATAGCGTGAGGGAGAAGAGCTTTTGCTATGTTTAAATTCCATTAGAGCATTGTGGGTTTCTACTTCCTAAGTGGACCTTTTAACTTCCGAAATAAATCCTTTGAGGTCTAAACTTATTTGCACTCAGCAAAAATACGATTTCAATGACTAAGAAAAAATATTTTAAGACAATAGTGATTTTTTTCAAAGCAGAAACTTATTCAATATTTCTCTATTGTAAATATATGGCTGAAATATATTTTAAAATTAAATGTATGCTATGACGTACAAGTTTTAAGGTTTCAATGAGATAGAATAAAACTAAACTGGGTATCGAATCCACAGATATAGTTTTCATTTCATTTATAAGAGGATGTGCTAAATAATAAAGAAAATAGCTCAAAATAGCAATATCATTAAAGAAGAATATTATGTACGTCACTTCAAACCTCATGATACAATTCTTCACAAATTTTGATGCTAGATTTTAATTTAGGATGGTCTAAATTCTACACCTTCATGCAATGTAGAGTTTGTTTTGTTTACATAGGTCACTAGATACATTCATATTTATATGAAGTAGAATATAATAATTACATTCAGGATGCGTATTCAAAGAGTATAATTTACCAATGAATTTTCTAAAGGATTACATTATTCTGATTCGCTAATTTGACACTGAAGTTCTTGGTTAGGTGTGGACCATAGATTGGTCATTAACAAGTATCTCATCCCATTATGAAAAGTCACTAAAAGAGATTCCAAATACATCAAATCCCACAAGGTCAATCAAACGCAAGAGAGGAGACAACCGTGAAGAGAAGCAGGATTCCTCACCTGGCTGATTTATAACAAAACACCTGCAGGGGGTATGACTGATGAGAGAAAAGGAGTTGTTTTCACAGCGCCAGGGAGCCTGAATTAGTAAAGGCAGCAAAGGTAAAATGGAGAGCTGAGAACCGGAAATGTGTGAGAATTTGTATTTGGACTTGCTGCTCCAAGGTCCTGCCTCACAAGCAACACAGCCTCTGACATTCAAGTTTTGTTTCTAGAAAAACACAGTACTTGAATTATAAGCATGAGGAGGGTAAGGTCAGACTTAGTGATACAAATAGGACTGAGTGAAAAGTAGAACTCATTTCCTCTCCCACCATTTCTGAGTGTAAATACAGCCATCTAGTACGTATCCAGGAAACAGAAAATTAGAGGAACAGCTATAAAAAGACAGATTCATTGTAGTTCATCCCAAAGAAATGACTTCCAATCAACAAAGATTTTATAGAGAACTTCCTATCAGCTTCAAGTGTCTCATGCTTAAATATAAGGGGACAGCGAAAGCTTATTGCACTTTTGAGAGAACCCAACAATAGAAGGAGAGAATGACCAAAACTAACAGAAAATGTGAAATCTAAGGAATAGAAGCTAATACACAAAATGCAAAATAAAGGTAAAACGAAAGAAGACTGATTGTCATACACAGATATGAGAAGACCTTTCAGACTTTAAGTGCTCTATTCAGACCATGAGGAGAGAAAACAGAGTGAAGTAAGCGATTAGGGTGTAGCAATAGCTAACTGGGGAAGTAGAAGATCCCACATGCACAGAACAGTCCCCAAAGCCCTGCATGTGGACTTCTCCCAAGAACTTGAGCAGGTTTTGAATAGGATGGCCTACACCTGACATCAGCCTGAGGTGGGATCCAGGACTGCCTCTCAGGACTCATATGCAGAAGTTCTCGTGGGTTTCCTCGAGATTTAGACAGCATAAAAAAACACAAAAGGAAGACTTTGGCATCATAGCTTTCCATGATAGCCCATAATGCATCTCCCAGGTACAGTATGTACTTTTATTTTTGCTTTTACTCTATTTTTCTCTTTGTTCAGCCCAAACTTTCTCTGCAGAGCCAGTTTCTTTCCAAATCTTCATTATTCCCTTTTTAAATAAACTTTGCCACTGCTTTCTGTTCATTTCATTCAATTCTTTGAAGCAAGAAGAACCTGGAATCCAACTTCAGAGATCCAGCAATCTAGAACCTAGGAACATTTAGTTGGTGAGTCACTTTTTAGAAACAAAGCTACCCAATAACAAGAGGACTTGGATAATGTAAAAACATTTAAATAATGGTTTTGATAGTAAAGCTGAAATTTTTCATCATGGATTCATGTTAGAAAATGTATCTACGTCTCTTCTCCCTCATGATCTTGTCAGGCACATTGGTTGCTTTGCTTTTCACTTCAGTTTCTTACTTTACTTTTCCAACATAATGCCCTGTTTAACACATTCTCAGAATTCTAAAAGTCAGAAGAACTGAACAAAAGTTCCAAACACTGAAGCTAATTAATAGTATTCCTTTCTCAGTGTATTTAACTCAAATTCTTCCTTCTTTCATCTCGTACAATCTTTTTCATATGCAAATGAGTGTAGGTGGGCCAGTACTTCACTGTGGTGTGGGGTGGAGGCTGATGCCAGACATAAGTGATAAAAGCAAGCTAATCAGGGGCTGGGGATTTAGCTCAGTGATTAGCGTGCTTGCCTTGAAGCATAAGGGCCTGAGTTCGATCCCCAACACCACAAAAAAAAAAAAAAAAAAAAAAAAAAAGCAAGCTAATCAAACCTTTTCTACCATCCATCAACCCAGGAACTTGAATGCTAATGTAAGAAACTTTTTCAAGTTTCCAAATTGCTAGTTAGGAAGAGGGTGATGATATTACTAGAGATAAGTAATATATTAGGAGGGTACAATAAACATGTATGAAATTTTGTTTGTCTTGAATTCAGTAGCAACATTCAGTTATGATTTTTTTCAGAATGGAATCATTAATATCAATGTAGTCTTAGTGAATTTTCTTAAGTAGTCTTCAACATAAATCTTTAGCCTGAAAAAGTCTATCACATTTTGGCCAAGTCGGTTAGTTATGTTTCTGCTTTTGGTGTTATACATGGGAAGGCCACTCCCAACCCCAAATCCAACAAATATTAACCAACATTTGTTAACTCTCCTACAATTTCAGGTTTTGCCCCTCTGCTCCATTTGTTTAGTCATGTGATAGTGAAGCCAGGAGACAGGAAAAGTTAAACAGGGCAAAGGTCCTGAATAGTTAATTTAAACTAAAATTCAGGCTGTAAGTGAGTTAGCATACATAAATAGACTATCAGTTCCTAATGAAAAGCAAGGAACAAAGAACAGATCTTTAAACAAATGGGAGAGACCTTGGAGAAAGTAAAATGCAAATGGAATTGTTCACACTCGGGATATCAAGGCTTACCTGCAGCCAGGAGCATCCCTACTTTCCATCACTACGCTGGTTCCAAAACTGTATAAAATCCCCCGAGTCTGAACTTCTATGATGTCTGTTTTACTGAACACCCCTCTCCGACTAGCAGAGAGTTTTTGTTTTGTTCTTTCTAATAAACACACATTCGGCCATTCCCTACCACTTGCTGTTTTGTCTGATTCAATCCTCCTTGCCCCAAAACAAGGACCCCAGAGATAGAGGGACCCAGTTACAATAGGATGATCTAGCTTAATTATTTTGCCTATTTAAATGACTTACATTTGCCACAGTCCTTTATATTAGTGCTTGTTCCTTGTGTTTTACATGTTATATCATGATATTTTTACTTACCCTGTTATTCTTTGAAAAGTGATGAAACTGGAGACCATTTGAGGAAAGGACATTGCATGGTATTTTTTGCAGGAGGTACTTTTACTTACAAGATGAAATGTGAAGGTCACAGTGCTTAAAATAAACTCTACTAGATTAAATACAACTTTTAATTGTAGTGCCGCTCATACAATATCTAATCAGAACTCTGTCTCTGGTTTATACAAATGTACTCTAAACATGCAGCCTTAACCTCTACTGATTTCAAGGACTCTGTCATTATCCCATTTTCCAGGGCGAGGTGATTTCTAATTACTGCATATCCTGATGTTTAATTTCATGTGATAAGCTTGAAACTAATAGATGGGTGGCCCCATTTATTTTAGAGGGCAAAATAATTTGAATAGAATGCCACAGAAAAAAATATACTTAAGAAGTAACAAAGGTGAATTTCACAAAATAAAATATATTCTTAACTGAGATTTACTGACGCTTTTTCCCATGTGTCCAGAAAACAAAATAAAAGCCTGTTTCTTTTCCTTTCAAAACCTTAGACTAAAATGAAAATGACAGTAATTTTGCTCCTGACTTACATATAGTGTCTTTAAAAATTCACTATAAATGGGGAAATCGATTGCTGAAAATATAATATTGAGTGAATGTGTACTTGGAACTATCTATATTTTTGTTTTACTTTTTTGAGAGTAGTGAGGCATTTAAAAATAATACAATCATGCAGAGTCAAATTGAATCACTGCTTTTAGTCTACCTGTTTCAGAAAATTATTCCTTCAAATTTTCTTTTTCTAAATTAAAAAGATAAAAAATAAGATCTACTGCTGTGTAATAAATTTTAAATACATGGTTAGTAGCGTAACTGTACAGATTTATCAGGAGGCTACTAAAGAGTTAAGAGAACACCTCTCTACTCTGTGCCGTGTATATTTGTGCAATGGAGATAAGGTCCTACTGTTGAAGGTGTCAGGCTGTTTAAAGAAATGTACATTATATTCAAGCATGGCTGATATTCCCTTACTGTTCACTCTTTTGAGTGCAAAAAGTGGTTTTTTGCTAACTCCATTTTGCTGCTCAAGGAAAGTTGAAAAATCAATAGCTGCAGGTTGATGAAACCTAAATCCATTTGACTCCTTTCCACCACTGCCATTATGCAGACACTCAAGTGTGATGTATTTAGTTCATGCAGTACTTATTACTCTCAAGCACAGCTTCTCATCAGGGAAAAATTAGACCAGATGAGAAGTAATCAAGAAATTCTGGAGAGGTTTCAAAGATCTTCCTTCTAAATGCTTTTTTCCCCCTCGCCTCTAACTTTAGCTCTCAGTCTTCTACAACAAAGAAAAGTTAGCATCTCTGACATAAAGCTCCAGAAAGTTCTGGAAAATTGTTTTATGTCACTATTTTATCCAGTATTTTCATTTAATATCAGTCACTGCAATAATGAATATTAGCCTAATAATTAACAAATTGATAATTATTTTTCTTTTACTGAAGCTACCAAAACCATCATTTTGTCAGAATCAAACCTGCAAAAATAACTGTGTGAACTGTTTGAATATTTTCACTTTTACTGCATTGGCGGTTTAACAGAAAGAGAGACATTTTAAAGTGGTTGTATAATCTGAAGGCTTAGAAGATGCATTTGGCCATAAACTGCCTTGATTCAAATTACATTTCTCGTAATTACTAGCTGTTTGACTGATATGGGGCACATTAGGTTTTCCCTCTAATGATATATTTTTTCATTTATATTAGAAAGTCATAATAGTATCGTCCTCAAAGTTTTGGTGAGAGAATAAAATGAATGATCATTGTGAAACATTTCACATGTGCATTAGTTGCTAATATCAGTCCCTTACATAGCAGTCACTATATTTGAATGTGAAGAAACCCTTGTATACCTTAATGATTATTTGTAAGATCAAATGTTTTACATATTTAACTGATAGAACATCCTAGATCACACCGTCATAATGCAGGTATTACAACAAATGATCAAACAATCGATTATCTGGTCCAACTCCCTGTGACTTTATAAAAAACAGGAAAATAACAGAATCTGAATGACTTGTCTTGCTGAAACAATTATGCTTTGTGAAGACCCCAGGCTAGAACTTGGGTGTCCTGATTTTTCAGAAGTGTTTTAAGTGTTTATTGACATTTCTAGGTCCACCTAGATTTGCTTTCCAGATATGGATATATAAGTTAGGTTCTAGATTACTTATATAAAATTTATAGTAAGAACTTGATCATAGGTATATACATAAAAATTATTCTTAGTAGCAATGATACAAGTAGCTGACCACTTCCCCAAATTTATTCACTCCTTGACTAATTGCATAAGAGTTGTTATGGTAGAAAAAGCCAACTGGCAGATACTGAAGCTGCCCAACCTCTTTCAGACAAGATAGTGTGACTCTCAGGAAGAAATTAATCTATCTTCATAGAGCTTAAAGATATTGAAGATGTGATCTCATCAACGTTTAGTCACAATGTGTTGCCTTTTAGACACCAGATGGATTATAGCCACATATTAGTTCTAATCACATTTGCAGTTCTGAATGAAGAGCCTTTGCAGATATGAAATAAGCTCACCTTGGAAACTTGGTGTGCTTCTTTTCATGTGGTAAGTGCATTCTTTTCTCAGTTCCTCGGTTGAGAGGATCAAAACTGTTGGACTTTGGTGAAAAGAACAGCAGTACACACTATCATGACCCAAGGCTATGTTAATCTTTCCTTTCTCTGTTCAAAAATAATGCACAGTACTTTGATTACCTTGATATTTTGCAGAATATCTCACTGACTCAATTTTAATTTCATCCTGAAATTTAGACCTAGTGAACAAGAAACAGATGTTTGCCTATGGGAAATAATCTCTACAATGACTTAGAGATAGGTTATATTAAGGGAAGTCATCTTTGGCTGTCTAGCTCTGGTGGTTAGTACAAAATCGGGGCAGGATGAATGAAGTAGGTCTTGAATTTGCCACCAAAGTCAAAGTCATCATCCTTTTTTTTTTTTTTTAAATTCATCATCTTTTGTTCTTGGTACTATTATGCTCGCGATAATAGTGAATGAGCAATTGTGACCATATCCTAAGAAATGCAAGAAGGTAAAAAGCTCAGAATTTACTTTACGGCTTGAAAGAAGAATCAATTTCAAACCACAGAAACAATTTCAAACAATAAGCTGCTGACCAAGGGAGGGAAAAATCCAGAATGTATATGTAGAAGAGGGAAAAGATGAATATAACAACAGTAAAGATTACAGTCAGTTTCAAGGGCAATTAGATATAGTCTGTTGTAATATATATAGAAGGAAATCAGCTATCAGTCTGAAGACTGTGTGACAGAAAAGGCTGGGATGGCACATGTGGTGGACAGTATCAAACCCACTAGATTTTGTTCATTTCAGGCTTCTTCTGAGCTGCACACATAAATGCTGATATAATATGTTGAATATTAACTCTAAACTAAAGGGCAATTCTTGTCCTTGAAAAGAATCCGTAACTTTCGAGGCAATAGGGAGCATTGCATGAAGCCTCGGAGACATTGTGGGCCTCTCGTGGAATATCCTAAATGAAACAGCCTCAGTTATTCACTGTAATGTCTGCCCCTGTACACTCCGTGGCTGGTCATTGTTCTCTCATTTCTCATAGTCTTTAATTCTTTCCCTTTGAAATTATCTCCTCAAAGCAGCCTGCAGATGTCAGTCTTTGCTTCTAGCCATGAGAACTAGAGTTCAAGGGTTGCCCAGATGAAGACATGCTCTCTAAGTGAATCTAACACACTAAATTCTGCTTGCCTAAAAGAAAAAAAAAATTATATATATATACACACAGACACACACACACACACATACATTTTGGTAAAGTAATTATATTATTTTACATGTTTAATTGATCAATTAAAATAGTTCTTTCAATTTTGAGGCTCAAAATATCTCACACGATTTTTTTACTTTGTCTTCTATGATCATACTGTTGAAAGCTGGTCAGATTTCCAAGTTCTCTTTGTGTTTATTGACCAGTACTCTCCATTTCAGACCTAGTTTAATTATTCTCTTTATAGCTAGTGAACCTAAGCCACAAGTATTTTTAGTTTTAAAATGATGTCGTCTCTGAAATTAATACACATACATTTATATTGCATCACAAATGAATAAGAGAGAAAGACCTGTTCCTTAAAAATGTAGTTCAGGCATTGTGGGAATTAGATAAGGGAATCTGGGTAGTTTTCTGTTTGAATAATATATTTGTAATGCAATTAAATTTAGTAGAATTAGACACATAAGAGAATTGGTAAGCCCATGCACAAATTGACTTTAGTTGCCTCTTAGGGTGTATTGTTCCTGGAAGCACTCTTATTATATTGTGAATCTCTCTGGCATGTATTCATTAGAGTCTCTTATTACATTGTGAAAAGCCAGAAATACAATTTATATCAATTTGCTTTTCATACTTCTTGGGAATTTGGTTGAATATGAAAACCTACTTCTGAGGTTTCACATTATACACTAGTAATTGAGATATATACCTGTATAGATTTTTAATATGCCTAAAATTTTCATATAATTCACTACAAAATATAAAAGGCTACCAGCCAGCTTTACAGCACATATTGTGCTATTTTTAAAGGTACATTTACACACATACACTCACATATATACCCTCATCTTGATTTCATTCTCCAACATTTTGAATTTGGAGGGAAGGAGGCATGGAGAATTGGAAAACGGTATGAAAAACTTCCTTATATGATTCTACATAAAATCATTTACTTAAATTTTTTTATTCTGCATTACATGATAGTCCTCAGATACTCTCTTTTTTTAAAATTTTATTTACCAAGAGCATGTATTGGTACATTGCATACAAAATGATCACATTCATCATAGTTAATCTGTACCTGTACATGATATATCTTGGTTTCCCCCCTCTTCTTCAGCTCCCTTCTTCTCCCCCTCCACTCCTTATTTACAACAGCTTTATTTCCATTTTTCCCCTTTTTCCTTTCTATTCTTTTTCCCTTCCTTCTTTTCCCCTTCCTCCCTTTCTAATTCTCCTCCTTTTTGAATATTATCTTCCTTTTACATAATATCTATTGTATATACTCTATAGCAAATTTGCTTTGGTTTCTTTCTCTTCATTTTTTCCCCTTGTATAAGAAGATATATATTAGGGCTTGGAGAGCTTAGTCCATTTGTCTCAGGTCCACAAAGTAGAATTATATGAAACTAAACAGACTATTCTATTTTAGATGCAGAAGTATTAAAAGGCCAATAGACACTCCACAGTGATCATTTTTTTGCTTTTGGT